>MU228471.1:7678380-7690579 GCA_018584345.1 Thuja plicata | reverse complement strand
AATTATTTAAACAATGAAATTGCTTTTTAATAATTAGGGGACTATAGCCATTTTAATTAGATTAAATAGGCTAGGGGGAATGGGTTATTTTGCAAGTGAATATTTGATTTAGGGATTCATTTAATTCCTTTATAATCAAATACTATAGCCATTTTTTATTTTGGTTTGATTTGATTGGCTGAAATTGATTTGAATTACATGGCTATAATAGTTAATATAAATCAGTGATAAAAATCACCTAGGACATTAAATTGATTTAAAGAATTATGCCAAGTAGTAACAGGGTCGTTTGGACATAATCAAGGGTATGATCACACTTAGGGTAAATAGGGTCCATAGTTGCAACAGACCAAATTCAGGTGGTTACATTTGCCCCTCTTTGAATTAATGTGCGAGCAACGGATTGATTCAAAGAAAGTTTTTGATTTTGACTTCAAAAATATTGAGAATCTCATTCTTGGTTATCCAATTAAATGTTGATGAGATCAGTCTCGCACTTGTTTAAACAAAACTGATAGAATTGATTTTGAACTTGGTTGTCATCCAAAGATCAACAAAAGATTTTAAAAATACCAATTCTAAACTTGGTTGTCGTCCGAAAATTGATAATACTGATTCTGAACTTGGTTGTTGTCCAAAAGTCAGTATGAAGCTGCTAGGAGCTTTTTTTTAAAAAAAATCTTTTAAAATGAGGAAACATAAGATATCTAGCTCATGAGAACCAAAGCTTTCTATCCAACAGATCCAACTTAGTCAAGGAAACTGTTATGCCCCTTGTTTGTTTGATAACGAAGTCATTGTTAATGCAGTTTTGAGCAAAAATTTATCTAATGATAGTGTGATCATGCCCCCTCAGGAATGAAATCAAATGAAAAGAATCAAATCCCTTAGTTATAGAGAACAAAACATTTACAGGAAGCGATAAGGCCAGAAAGAGCGGAGTAGAAGAAAGTGTGTTTTAAAAATAAACACATGATTATCAAGTTAATTATGTGAAAATACGAGTGATAATGATGTTTAGATCAAGATGTATGATAAAATGTGCAATATTTTCCAAAGTGGTGAAGAAACGAAGCAAATTTGTAATATTCAAAAACTGTCGTAAAAGGACACTGTGCTGCTAAAAATGTCATAGGCACCTTCGATTTGGTTCCCGATTGAGGAAAAAGAGAACGCAAATGATTTTGTAGTTGTCTGGGAGGAGTTCCAAAAACCCTAAATGTCCCAAAAGACCCATATAAGCTTCCAAATTGACCATTTCACTATTCATTTTGACATTCAACTATAGCAATTTAGAGAGCTCTTTAGAGAAAATGGTGGTCCATGTGAGGAAACATCATTTTGAGATGAGCCGACGACACCAGCGACCAGCCGACTACCCACCGCTGGTAAGTGCTCGATAAACTACCCTGTGCATTTTGCATTTTTGAATTTCAAGCATTTTTGTGCATTTTATAGCTAGTCAAAGATAGGATCACATCCGGGATTCCAGATCGCATCCTGCGAAATACGCATCGCATTCGGGTTTTCCCAGATCGTATCCGGGTTTTTCTAGATTCTACGTTGTATCTGGGTTTTCCTGGATTGCATCCAGTCCTTTAGGTTTAATTATGTTTTGATCAAGATTCCATCAGTGAATCACATCCTGAATTTCAGGGATCATACCCTACATTTAGGATCGCATCCTACTTTTCTAGGATCCCATCCTGTATGCGCAATCGCATCCTATTTTTCCAGGATCGCATCTCATAAAAGTCTTAGGTTTTCAAATTGCTTTGTTCTGTTTGCATCCTACAAGCTGAAAATGACTGAGTAGAATAGGAATATACCCTTTGTTGTAGATAGCATGCTGATGTTTGTCTATTTTGTCCAAATCAAGCCCAGTTTGAGGTAGTCGCCTTTCAAGGAACCTATCCTGCACAAGTTCTGGCATTGTCTGGCCGATTATCAGATGATGAGTAGAATATCATGATCCGATGTGGATTGTGATCATTGATAGGTTTACCAGAGATCGGGGTAAAGTGAGGGTTGTTGACTGCTCTGGTCGAGAGATGGCATTCAGAGCACAACACCTTCCACCTACCAATTGGTGAGATTACTATGACACCAGAGGATGTTTGGAGGATCTTACACGTGCCCATGGTGGGACATGAGGTTTTCTTTGAGTCAAGAGCTGGTGTTGCAACTGGGACTGCTCGGAGGTTCTTTCAGGATCACAACATAGATCGCAGATATCTGTCATGGGACTACATGGTCGATCACTATGATCGACTAGCTGTATACTTAGCTAGATTGGTAGGCGGCATCCTTATGCCATACAGAGGACAACATAGTTTCTTGGTGGGCTGGGTGAGCATGGTAGAGCAGATGATCATCCACTGCTGATGATTTGCCTGGGGGAGCTACATTTTAGCTCACATATACCAAGAGCTGCATGAGATTGTGTACCATCATACCTGCAGCATGACTGTAGGTATATTGATTCTTCAGGTATGGGCCTGGGAGCACATCCCCGTGACACAGCCAATTGGTGACAGGCAGAGGGCACCAGAGAAGCCCTATGTATATATGATTGCAGGGTTATTACAGTAGCCCCACCTGGGCAAGGTTGAGTACTGGCGCCGCCTTTTTGATGATATGACAGAGGTCGTGTGGCGACCATACCTAGACTGTGAGGTATGGACATCTGATGCTTGACAGGTTCTCTTCTTATGTCAGAGCAGATATTTGATTGGCTATACCAGATACATCATAGAATGCTTCCTTTTTACCAGAGTTTTGAGACAGTATGGGCAGTGACAGGGTCGTACAGAGGATGTGGCAATTTATGCGTAGATCAGGGATGAGGTGGCTGACTGGGGAGCTCAGCTGACTTATGAGACTACTGCATAGGACATTCGTGATATGGTAGCTATAGACTGGGACCTTCACCTAGATGTTGAGGATGCAGGTGTATTAGATGGATATGCTGTAGACATGCTTCAGCATCCATTCCCGTGATTCACAATGCCAGAGGAGATGATTCCTCATATAGAGGAGCTGTTGGATTATGATCAAGAGGATTGACCTGTCAGGGGGAGAGGTGGCAAAGACAGAGCTCCAGGCAGACATGGGGGCCGAGATGGAGGTAGAGGTAGCAGGCATCCTCCCCCAGATGATAGACACGATGGTGATGACTGGGGGGGAGGTGGTGAGGCAGTGGCTACTGGCGGTCCAAGTGGCAGTGGTCAGAGATGACCGAGATACAGGTTCGTGGCCCCACAGAGAGATCCGGGCCCATTACTTACTCCTGAGAAGCAGAGACAGTGGAGACAGAGAGTATAGGAGCAAGATCCTGGTAGAGATGGGGACCCTCTATCGAGGTGTGAGTAGGAGAGAGAGGAGCTCAGAGCTCAGATCACAGCCTTGGAGGCTAGGGTGACTACTACAAAGGCACTATTAGCAGACAGGGATAGACAGCTCAAGCGGCTGAGAGCTGAGAGAGATACACAGGCCTAGACAGCAGTCCATCAGGGACAGAGGGCGACGTACTATTATGCTTTGTATCATGCTACAATTCCTGAGGGTCAAAGGGCACCCACATTCTCACACATAGCTTAACAGTCAGAGGGGGCCATGCCACCTCTAGCAGTGCCATTCATGCCACCTCCTCCTACTCCTGCTGATCAGTGAGAGGGGGTAGGCCAGAGTTAATCCTTTGCACCATTTCATTTTTGAGATTTATACATGTATATCTGGATCCTACTGAGATCCCCTTTTTTGTACATGACATTGATTTGTATATATATATATATATATATCTGATTCATGCTTTTTGGCATACTGATTCTCTTTATGTGTACTGACACTCTATATGATCTGATACACTTTATGCTGTAATTTGTATCATATTTGTAGTATCGGGATTCTGACATGTTGCATGTGGTATATGTATCCATTTTTATTTTCATAGATGTGGTAAATGTATCTTTTGCACATGTGATGATATCTTGATCTAATGATGAGTTAGTTTATAGTTGACAACATCAATTTTGAATGTGGATGCAATAAATATATTACTGATGTGAATTTATGATATCTATGTGAAAATGCAAATGTATGTTTTCTTTGATTTTCCAGTGATGCAAAAATATATGTATGGATGCACTTAGGATGTAGAAGTAAAAATGCAATACATGGATGTTTTTATTTTTGTATTTTTCGGTTCTGCTTTTCAAAAATAGATGCAAAATGTATGCTATGAATGATATCAGTAATATAAATGATGTAATTAACTTAATATTGGTAGAAGAAGATATGAACCATGTTTTGAGCTTAAATTTCCTTATGTTTGTTATGTACTATTAACAAAATGCATCAGGCAATCTTTAAATGTAGCTATATGAAGACTCTTAGGACTTGTCACTGATTTAGCAAATATTGTAACATTTTTATCATCATTGGGTGCTTTTGGAATGGATTCCTTTGAATAGTATAATCATCACTAATACCCACTGATATTATGATAATATGAATACTATATTTTATTGAAATGTCAGAAATAGACTTAGGTATCAAGGTATAGAAGCCAGGATAACAAAACAATCACCTTCCTTTTAATATACCAGTTTCTGATTAAGGCAAGATATTGAACCCACAATGACTTTAAAAATTCATATCCTTGGGTACATTATGATTCATATACCTTAGTGAGAATCTGGATCAGAAAATAGACAAGGAAATTGTATCAAACTCACTGTAGTTTACACATAACCAAGATCGAGATATATGTGGCTATCCACCCATAGTGGCAGCTCTTACCATAAACATCCAAGTTAGGTGAAATTTATAGGTTCATTTGAAACAATCACCATACGCAGAAATTTAAAAAAACATTATGCCCCCTATCCTTGCGACTCTTTGTCTTTGCGCAGACGTCATTAAGAAACTAAGAAGACATAATAAATCATCAATTATGAATCAATCCAATAAAATTTATAATTACTTAGATGCCCCTAGTTGAAAACATCGTCAGGACATAAAAGAATCATAATCAATCCATTATCAAACTGTGTATTTAAGTAGTACTTCATTCATTCATCTGTCAAACACAGTAAAGATTCATCAATCAGAAAAGTGTAATACTAGTAATATGATGTTCCATGTCTTTGCCTTGATAGGATAATCCATTCATGTTTGTGATCCAATATGGCTTTGCAAGAATGTTATGTGAGTGTTTAAATGTCATGTCCCATGTCGTCAAAAGACACCTTTGTTTTGAGTAAGTGACATTGTTTTGCATGTATTGAGGGACATCGTGTTCGTGAGACAAACCATCCTAGAGAAACCTAGCAACCACAACTGACTATGCCAACAAAGATTCCCCTAGTGCAGGATGACTTATTCCTAAGACGTAAATGTAGACAAATCCCAAGCGAGGATAAGATAGTGATGTAGAAAAATGAAGTCAGCGTATAAGCACAGGCAAAATTATTAAGGCCTAGTATCAGTAGTGCATTGATAGATGGAGCGCAGAACACAAGTGACGTCTGATTGCTAGGTTTTCACCACTTGGCAAGATCTTTTTCTTTCTTTTTTGCTACCAAGATGCCTATTTTACCAGGTGCTCATCAAGGCACTTTTTCTCTTTTTCAATTTTTATGCTTTTTTGAATGTTTTTGTAGTATCAAGTTACCTTTTTACCAGGTTTTCACCAAGGATACCTATTTTGAAGGACCTTTTCCACTATTTTTGGATTTCTTCAAGATCAATTTTCTAAATGTTTTTGGTGTTTTGCAAGAACTTTTTGCTGTATAGGCTTTGCTAGCCTAACATTAAGCATAGAATCGCTTCAAATGTAGAGTGTTGATAGGATTGGGAAGAATGTCTCCCTAAAGTGTAGCTAACTGATAAGCTCCAGTCCCAAAAGTAGTTGTGATAACATAAGGCCCCAGCCAGTTAGGTTCAAACTTTCCTTTCTGCTCTTTGTTAGGCTAGTTTTTAGGATTCGCTTTTAGGACAAGGTCCCCCACTTCAAAATTGCGTGGTTTAACCTTCTTGTTGTAACCTTTGGACATCCTTGCTTGGTACACTTTGAGGTGGTTGAATGCCTGTTGTCTATCCTCATCCAGTAGGTCTAGAGAATTTATCCGATCAATGTGATATTGTTCATTAGTAACTAGTCCTTGTAAAGAGATTCACAAAGATGGGATTTCAACCTCAAAAGTTAGTACTGCCTCAGCACCATAGACTAGAGAAAATTGTGTGGCTCCAGTTGGTGTTCTGATGCTTGTTCTGTAGGCCCATAGTGCCAGATTTAGTTGTAAATCCCAGTCTCTACCAGACTTGCTCACAGTTCTATGTAGGATTTTGAGAATGTTTTTGTTGGATGCCTCAGCTTGTCCATTACCTTGAGGATAATAGACTAAAGAGCAATGTTGAGTAATGTGAAACTTCTCACAGAGGTCATCAATGTCTTGGTTTTTAAATTGGCCCCCATTGTCTGTCACAATTGAAGAGGGTATCCCATATCTACAAATGAACATAGCCACCTGTTTTCCAGTGGCTTTGATTAAAATGAACATAGCCACCTGTTTGCCAGTGGCTTTGATTAGTGGCACAACTTTGACCCACTTTATGAAATACTCAGTGGCTGTAATGATGAACTTGTGTCCATTTGAAGAGTTGGGATATATCTGTCCAACCAAGTCAAAGGCCCATTGCTAGAATGGCCAATCTGTTATGAAAGGTATTAGTTCTCTGGCAGGAGCATGGATGAGTTTCCCATGTGTTTGGCATTTAAGACATGCTTTGGAAAATTGAATAGCATCTTTCTCCATTGTAGGCCAATAATAGCCTTCTTTGAGCAGCTTCTTAGCTAATAAAAAGCCATTCGAGTGTGATCCACATACACCTTTGTGGACGTCTTTTAAAGCTAGATTAGACTCTTCTATTTCTAAACATCAAAGAAGTGTACCATCGAGACTACGTCAATATAGGTTGTTAGTTATGAGGACGTAACGTGTTGCTATCCTAATCAGAGATCATTTCTCATTTCTAGATAGATTGGTGGGAATGGTTTGGTCTAAAAGATAGGCAATAATACTGGCATATCGGGATGGATCAAGAGTATTTAAGGCACAGATTACTTGGTATTTTAGATTGGCAAAGGTCGAATAGGATATTTCTTCCACCAAGAAGTCATAGAAAAATTGATGTTCTTCTAACTGTAGCATGGATGCCAAGGTAGCCATACCATCCACAACTTTATTCTCTGAGCTTGGTATCTGTTGAAAGGTGACGAAGACAAAGTATTTCTTCAAATCATCAAATAGTTGTTTGTAGGGCATCAATTTTTCATCTCTTGTTTGATATTCCCCATTGATTTGATTGATAACTAGTTGGGAGTCACTGTATATGTGTAGCTCAATGATCTTCCATTCTATGGTGAGCTTGAGACCGTTGACCAATGCTTCATATTCTGAGATATTGTTGGTGCATGGAAACATTAATTTGTAAGATTTGGAAATCTTATATCCTTGTGGAGTAATGAAGAGAACCCCAACTCCAGATCCTTGTTGAGTGAATGACCCATCAAAGTACATCTTCCATGAATGTTCGGTGAGATGCATGATTGTTTCATCAAGAAATTCAATTAGTAATGTTGCATCATCCTAGAGCAGTGAGTTGGCCAATTGATCGTCAAGTACCTATCCTTTGATAGCTCTCCGTTCAACATACTCAATGTCAAACTCACTTAGAATGAGGACCCATTTTTCCAAATGGCTTGTTAATGCTATTTTTCTTAAAAGATACTTCAGAGGATCGATCTTAGCTATGAGCTTGACTGTGTGAGAGAGCATGTAGTGTCTTAATTTCTATGATGCAAAGACAACTGCTAAGCTTGCTTTCTCAATAAGGCTATAATTGAGCTCATAAGAGACTATAGTTCTACTAATGTAGTAGATAGCTCACTCTTTCTTTGTTTCATCTTCCTATGCCAATAATACTCCTAGTGATGTAGTTGTAGCTGAAATGTATAGGAGAAATGGTTTTCCATGAATAGGTGCCATAAGAATTGGTGGAGAAGCTAGGTACGCCTTTAATTCCCTGACGTTGGTTTCACAGTGTTCATCCCAGTTGAATGTAACCCCTTTATGTAGCAACTTAGTAAAGGGTTGCGCCTTATCTGCAAGTTGGGACATAAATCTCCTGATAGACTGGAGTCTCCCTTGTAGTGTCCTCATTTGACTGATATTACAAGGAGTCATTTCTAGAATACCTTTTACTTTTGCTAGATCTACCTCGATTCCCTTTGCCGATACTATGAATCCTAGGAGTTTTCTTGATTGAACCCCAAAGGCACATTTCTTTGGATTGAGCCTGAGTTAGATTTGTTCCATTCGATCCAATATCTTTCCTAAATCTGAAATATGAGTGCCTCTTTCTTTTGATTTAGTCAGTGTGTCATCGACATAGTCTTCCATATTTTTGTGCATCATGTCATGGAATATGGTTATCATAGCTCTTTGATATGTCGCTCTGGCATTCTTTAGCCCAAATGGCATGACATTCCAGCAAAATGTGACCCATACACATGTGAATGCAGTTTTCTCTTGATCCTCAGGGGCAATCTTGATTTGATTATAACCCGAGAATCCATCCATTAAGGAATACATCTGGTAGCCAGCTGTAAGGTCTATAATCATGTCAATATTTGGTAGAGGGAAGTTATCCTTTGGACAAGCTTTGTTGAGGTCCCTGAAGTCTATGCAGATCCTAATAGATTTATCAGTTTTAGAGACAGGGACCACATTGGAGATCCAAGTTGCATAGGCAATGACCCAAATGAATTTAGATTTTAACAACTTTTCTAATTCTGCTTTCACTAGTAATGAAACACGAGGATGGATTTTTCTAAGTTTCTGTTTCACGGGCTTGATCCCAGGAGCTATAGATAAGTGATGCATAATGAGATTGGGATCCGGTCCTGGCATATCCGTGTAGGACCAGGAAAAGTTGATCTTTTTCTCCTTTAGGAATTCTGTGAATTGTACCATTTCTTCTTTTGATAGGGATTGTGCTAGATGAACTATTTGAGGATCTTCAACAGTGCCCAAGTTCACTGGTTGTGTTGGTTCAATTAATACAGAAGATCTTTCCTAAAAGTGTTTAGGGAGGATATCAAGAGTCTCATCCTTTGGTGCCTCTGAGAGGTTTTCACCATCAGATACATCTTTTTTCTTTACTATTTTGGGATCTGATACTGCCACAGAGTGGTTTTCACCATCAGTCCACTTTTTCTTTTTCTTTTTCAATTTGTGACTAAGAAACTTGATATCTTTCTGTGACATGTTCTCGCTCCTTGCATTGGTGGAAGAAGGGTGAGGTTCACAAGCATTAAGGTAAAAATATAGGGAGTGGTCATTGGAAAAGTTGAGCATAGGCGTAGGATCTGTTTCAGTCCAATCAATGAGGTCTGGAAGTACCAATTCTAGGGAGTTAGATTCTGAGAAGGACAGCATCATGTTAGCATCAAAATTGTTAACCGACATGACACAGTCTGTTAAGTTAATATCTTCAATGTTTAGGTCAATAAGAGTGAGATCATTGTTAAAAGGGTCGTTGTCAGCCATATATGGATCGAGCTCTAGTGACTCATCAGTAGGTAACTCATCATCATCTCTTTGTAAAAGAAGGCTTCTTACTTGTAGCTGATGAAATTCTTGTAGAGTTATGTATTCGCCAGTGTCTCCATCTATGATTGGAGGAAGGAAATCTTCTTCTATTTCAGGAGGAATCGTGTCATTGAAAGGGATGTTAGGTCACCTACTAGGAGCTGCAGGAGCTGCAAACATGTGAATCATGTCTATCCCAATTTCTTCAGAAGCAATAGATAACTGATCATACTCATATTCATGAGAGTCTGTAACATCATCGTCAGATCTATTCAAATATTCAGCAATGTTTATTTGATGGAAATGGTTAGCCACGTGTAGTTCAAAGTGAGGTAGATTTAGGACATATGTAATAGTGACCAATTGCCCCTAGTTAGGATGTAAATTTTGTGGCTGGGGTTCCTCCTAAGTGATTGTAGCTACAGTGTCTCCTACCTCTTGAATGGGCGGTTGTTCTAGTAAAGGATTATGAAGATCCTGTGGTACCTCAAGACTAGGTACATAGCGTTCTCCTTGATATTCAGGATTCTCTACACCAATATGTAGCAATCTCTCATAAAGCCATGGGTCTAAGACTATTTCATCTATTTTATCACTCTCCGCTTTAGAAGGTGGACTTTTCTTGGAAGTAGGTTTTTTAGTTTGAGTATTAAAACCCAATCCTATTTTATCTCTGTTGAGGTGGAACTCCATGGGTATAGGTTCAATGATCCATCGTCCTGTGTCATTTAGAGGTCCTTTTCCTTTGTATCCCATTTGTTTGAGGAAATCATATCCCTTTCCATACTGCTCCAGGGATATCTTTACATTTTTGACCTCAGAGTCCACTGGTTCTTCTTTGTAAAGCCAATTTAAGACTGCCTGCTCTTTTCTGTTATTTGAAGAAGACGTGGATGCTTTTATCATACCCATCGCCTTGTGTACTTCTAGTTCCTGTACTGCAAAAGGTGTGAATGTTGATGATGGTTTTCCGTAGGATCTTGGTGATACTGGAAGCTCTATCAGGGAGGGATTCAGGTCCAACTTGTATTCTCCCATACCTATTTCTTGAAGTTTTAATGTTTTGCTAAAGCCTTTCATGACCATGTCCTTGGTAGTTTCAGGAGTAACTACATCCATAGCCTCCTTGTTGTGGGGGATCATGCTACCTACTTTAATATTGTTGCAAGCGTAGTTGTCATCCGCAGGAATTGTAACCTCTATCCCATTATGTGGGAATTTGATGCATTGATGATAGGTGGATGGTACAGCCTGCATCTCATGGATCCATGGTCTCCCAAGTAGAATGTTGTAGGCTAGTGCTAGATCCAGAACTTGACATATAACATCTCTTTCAATCGGTCCAACTTTGATGAGTAGACAAATAATACCTTGGGAGGATCTTTCTTCCTCATCATATGCTTTGATGGTTATTTTATTTCTAGAGTCAATTGTTTTCTCTAAGAGGCCTAGCCTCTTGATAAGATCCAGTGTATAGATATTTAATCCAGCACCTCCATCTATCAATACACATCTAACACAGGATTTATGAATAAGAACTTTGATATGGAGAGGTTGATTGTGTGGATGGGTCAATGACTTGTCATCCTCCTCAGAAAAGGAGAGGTAATGTGGCATTGATATGTGATTGACCATCGCTTGGAATTTTTTTACATCTATATTTTTTGGAACATTGGCTATGTGTAGAGCTTGTTCTAGGATTTATCTATGCACAATGGATATTTTGAGCAATTCGAAGATGGAAATTTTGGCAGCAGTTCTTTGCAATTGATCCACCAAGTCATATTTTTCTCCAGGAATAGTGACCACATGTTTTGCTCCTGGTTTAGGTATAGTGATAATAGGAACCTTGGGTGGAGATGTCTGTTTTGGAGGTCCCTTGATCGTAACCTGAGCTTGGTTCCAGGTTACAGCATTTCTGGAGGATGAGGCTCCTTTGATGTTGACAGATTCATTTATAATGTTGAGCATGTTGATCACATTGTCATTTTTGGAATAAGTATAGTGTACCTCATTACCTTTCCCTTTGGATGTTTCTCCTTGATTGTAATTGGGGAATGGTTTATTAAATGCTGTGTGATCCTCATTCATGGTGTGTCCATCCACTTTGATCTTACCCCCTTCAATGAGGTCCTCGATAACGTGCTTGATTTTGAGACAATTATTTGTCTTATGTCCCTTGTTTTTGTGGAAGACACAGTAAGAGTTGTCATCCCACCATTTGGGTTTGAGCATTGGTTCCCAAGGTTTAGAATCAGGAATCATAAGGACTTTGTTATCCACCAATGTTTTTAAGATGGTTTCAAGAGGTTCTCCCAAAGGTGTGAATGTTCTTTGGGGTTTGGAATTCCATGTTTGTCCCTTTTTATTATCATTGTTGGCTTTGGGAATGGGAGGTATGATTTTAGCCTCCTTACTTGCTTGCATACCATTGGTAAGATTGAATGCTTCAGTTTTGGAATTAATGTTGGAAGCATCAACCACTCCATCATTGACAACATTTTTATTTTGTTTCCACCATTTAGGTTTAGAATTGGAGCTAC
>MU228471.1:7656844-7671642 GCA_018584345.1 Thuja plicata | reverse complement strand
AACTAAAACTACATCCTATGTCATAGGGGGATCATCAAAATGTAGCCTCTTTGAAGAACTATTTGGCTCTGATTGATCCTGCATCAAAAAATGAGTTCAATCCCAAGTTAGATTGCTTAGTTTATATGATTTATACATATATTTAATTCATAATTCAAACACGAATTTAATTATAAATTATAGCTTAATACAAACATATGTACTTGGCCTCTCGGTTGCTTACCATGATCAGGTGTATTAACATAAGTTTTTGGTAGTGAACAGACAATGCCACCAATACAACCTCCAACCTATAAATATATATTTGCAATAATGAGATTAGTAGAGTGGTGTAGGGGCCCAAGGTGCAACATAGAGTAATAAATTTACAAAATAGGTTGATAGCATAATAAAATTACAATTTGATTGAACTAAAATTAAAACTTACGTCCACCGTGTTGGTGCTCAAATTGACAGATTAGATTTCCTACAGATTTTGTCTATCCAATGATGAGAAAAACAAGTGATTTGCCAACGAACAAGGTTTCAACTTAGTCCAAATATCAACCTTCTACAATTATGGCTTAGCAGAACCAAGGCTGGTGGGCATATACCCTAAACTTATCTTTCAAGTCTTTTTAGGGCCTTTTTGAGAAGATAACTTATAACTCAAACTTCTGCCTCTCAAAGTATGGCAAAGTACTATTAAGATCACAAAACTGAAAACAATGTGTTATTTAAATATTTAAATGTAATGTTGCAAGAAATTTAAAGAATGCTTGATAGATTTAAGATATAAACTGGATAAAGTAAATGAATATAGTAGTTCAAAACTTTAAACAATGAAACTTTATACCATAATTCAATAAACAAGAAAGATCAGTGCTTTATCTAACTATGGGCAATAGAGTCAATATTATTTCAATCTTGCGTTCAACTTCAGAGACAATTTTGCAAACAAAACTTATCACCTTAAAGGTGTTATGAAATGCACATATAAACTAAAATAAGTTCATATATATTTCAATTGGGTATTATTTCTCAAATGACGGACCGATTGACCAAGGTCTTAATCAATCTAATTTAACCATGTGAAAATGAGAAAAAGCCAATTGATAATACAAAATATAAACCAAAATAGAGTATATGCGCATCAAACGATCACTTTAAGGAATTTCTTATCAATTTATTTGAAGGACTAATTGTAAAATAATAACGAAATAATTGCACATTAGAAAGAGAAAAAAAACTTATCTCTGCTTGATTATAAAAATTGGTATATCAAATTCATGTTTGTAGTATTTCATCCAGCTAATCCCATTCCACAATTATCCAATCGATCGTGTTTTGTGTAGATTTTTGTATCCGTATAAATATGAAAGTCAAGAGGTGCATTGGATCATCACACCTCTGCCTAACAAAACCTAACTTATAACCGACTACTTTAAACATTACAACAATTGGATAACCAATTAACCTTCATTAATAATAATTATCAACTGATTCGGTTGCACATAACTTGCCCAACTTCAAATTAATAGATTTGCATATAAATCCCTCCATAGTTGCATTCATAATCCCTGCCTGGTGCGTTGAATTTGATGAGAGTGTTTGATGGATCTGCAAACTGCACATATATGTGATGATCTATTTGATATAGATATTAATCTTTCTCTATACAACAAATATATATACCAACCTCAATTTTTATATTTATCTGCTATACATAAATATCTCTGAATATGGATGTCGATCTTCTCCTTTTATGTATATTGATCTCAACTATAATATATTTGATTCCATATATCTGTATTGACATATTGGTCTACAAAATATATGCCTCTAATCAGTGTTTCTCTGAGAAGTTACGGTGCATTTGTCTTAGTTTCCATATTCCTCTCATATATCGACTTGTGTATTTTACTTGTAGCTTTAATTATTATAGAAACTTATTGATGTACTATGAATTGTGTTGCTGTCTGACAACAACAGCATACAAGAGGTGTTTGGATTCTATAGACTACTGGTCTTGCATTTGCTACGGATGTATATTGATTTGCAATGTAAGTGGGAGTTGATCCATTATGTGGTAAGACATGTGATCATTTACTATCCCTACATAACATGCTGGAAACTGACTGTGTATTGCATGTAGAAAATACTTCCCACCTATGGACAAATCTTCCAGACTTCAATTTTCTTAGGATTGCGATCTGGCACACCAATAACATGCTCAACAAGCCACCAAAAATACCCAAAATGAAGCCTATTTTGATTGGAGACTTATCTCTATCAAGGGATTCAATGCTGCCTTTGTAGATTATTGTGGTGTCTAATTTATATTTGTGTCTCTGCTCACATAAATGTTGAATGCTGGTTATAAAGACATCTCTGATTTAAAATGGGTCCACCACCTTTAAACCAAGCTCACCTCCTTTATTATAAAAAATCCTTTCTTTATTATAGTCATCGTTTATCATGCTCCATCTTATGTTGAAATGTCGCTTAGTTGATTTATGTATAACGAATCACGGGTCATTGTATCCTTCAAAGTTGAGTGATATCTTGTGTTGATTGTGGTCAACGATCATGTATAATGCAAACTATAGTGTCCTCAACTTGCCAACTCTGCGCATATGTAAAAGTTAAAATATAATAAACCCTAATCATAATAAAAGATTTGAATACTAAAAATTACACGTAATAAAATGATTTCATTATCAAAGGTCTTTTATTTTTTTCCGCCATGTTTGTTTTCCATTACACAATGTTTAAATAGTAAGAAACATACAATATGGGTAATCATAATAAACGTTTTAACATTGATTCTTTTTCAAATAGATAAAAAACCATAAAGATAATATGAGATGATTATGCATTAAGGAATAGAAATGAACCAAATTTATTACATAAGGTTTTACTATTTTAATTGGTCTCTTTAAATCAGCTCCTTTTGTTTCCTTAAAACAAATTTGTTTCCATCAATAATCAGATAAAAGAGTACTATATAAAAGAAATAGCACATCATTGTTTATTATTTTGCCTTGATTTATAATTAATGACATGAAATTCAAAACTTTAGATAGGCATATTAGAAATAAATCTTTTGTAGAATCTATTTGTTAGAACATTTGTAGGCATTATTAAATCAAAGTTTCAATTCTCAGTTTGCAAAATATTGTCTCTGAGATTTTGATTATGTTCTAATCATTTTAATCGCCAAGATGGATTAATAATTTTAAGGAAACAATTAGATATGTGGAATCCTTTGCTTGCACTGTGATTTACATAAAAATATCACATAAAGCTTTGAACCTAATCAAAAGCACTTTCAAGATCAATTATAATTATTCTTTGCTCTTAAGAAAGGAAAGATACACAAATTCTAGTTTCATCTTAGTGAAAAGAAGCTCCAAGAATGTTTCAAGAATAATAATATAAGAAAAATCATAAAACATTTAGCCATAAGAGATAGAAAAGTGAAGGGAGAGGATAGAATAACAATTTGTTTAAGACAAGGATGAAAAGGGCTATAAAAGATAAGCATATATATATGAAAAGAGCTACTTCCCTGAATAAACATGGTTACAAATTGCTATGTTGACATGGGTTCGACCAGTGGCTCTTTCTGGGGATGTGTTTTTATACCTGAACACAACAAGATCCAAGCTATCTCTAGAAAGAACACCATTAGAAAACACAAGGATAATATATGTTGTTAGGAATAAGGTGTCTCAACCTTGGATAATTCCTATTCTTATTATTTGTTTTGTAAAATGTATTTCTTGCAAATAATGTAATTAAGTGTGAGTGTACATGTCTAGTTGGCATGTTGATGTGTCACTCCACTTGATGTGTCGGCATCTTGAATTGTGTGTAAGGAGATCATGGCTGAAACGGTTATGACAGATTCCTATGACACGTAAGAGCTATTTCTAGAAGATTCAATGACCAGTGAAGACATGCAATGACATGTGGCAATTGATAAAGTTGAGTACTGTAAAGTCTTCAACAATCATCAAAAAAAATTTTAGGGTTCCTATTTTCTCAGAGAATGGTAAAACCCTAATATGGCTATCTTTGGAAATTGCCCTAAAAAGGAAAGCACATGATATAAGCATTTTTTAGGGTTGCAAATAGATATAGAAAAAGAGTGTATTATTGGTATGATCGAGTGCTACTGGATTTGTCTGTGTGTGTCAATTGTCTCCTGAAAGAACTTGCATTGCAAGTGTGTTGTAACCATTGTGTTGAAGATAATACATTGTGCAGGTTTTGGAGTGCTAGGGTTTTTTACCGAAAGGTTTTCCCTAGGGTAAATCATTGTGTCATTCTCTATTTTCTTTATGCATGGTATATGGTTGCAATATCATTGTTAAAGTAGTTAACGAATATGAAATTGTAAGGATTTAAAATAATTTGCACAATACTTTCCTTTAGAGATTAGTGTAGGAAGCTATTTCCGCACTTGAGTTTCCTTACATACGTTGTAGATATATAATAAAAAAAAAATACACTTACCTACTTTCATCTTTAATGAAAAAAAGGTTTAAGGTACTGACCATGCACAGGAAGTTCATGATTGTAACCCTCCAAATCCTGTAAAATGTAAGAATTCTCACCTCCTTTACCAATAATAACAAAAGGACCTATCCATAAAGCATCAAAATTTCCATGTTTTCCTTTGTCTTGATCTTTCACATTCCATCTCAAAACCAAGTCTCCTTCCTGGAATTTCCTTTCTGTAGTTTTGTTATCAAACAAATATTTTACTTTCTATTGCAATTCCTGATTTTTCTCATGAGCTCTATTCCTTATCTCATCCAATTCTGCAATCTGTAGTAGTCTGTCTTCCATGAAATCCACTTCTTCATATTGTTCTTCATTCATAAACTTGTATACTAGCACTAGAATATTTAGTGGTAAGTGAGATTTCTTTCCATAAACAAGTTCATATGCGGCACACCCAGTAGAATTTTTAACTGTAATTCTGTATGCCCAAAGTGCAAGAGGTAATTTTGAATCCCATGCTCTTTTGTTATTATCTAACATCCTTTTTATAATTTTCATTATATTTTTGTTGCTAGATTCTGCTTGGCCATTCCCTTGAGGGTGATACGAGGATGAAAAGGAGATCTTTATTCCATACTTTTCATGAAATTCAATAAATTTTGTATACCTGAAACACATAGAATTATCACAAACGACCTTCTGAGGAACACCAAATCTTGTCAATATTTTTTCAGTCAAAAATTTGATTACCACTTTACTAGTAGCTTGTTTAGTTGGTATGGCTTCCACCCATTTAGTGAAGTAATCAATGGCTACCAAAATCCATTTATTCCCAACACTAGATGTATCAGTTATTTCACCTATGAAGTCTATACCCCACATTTGGAATGGTTCTTAAGTAGACATAGGATTGAGAGGTAATGCACCATTATATTTGAGCTTTCCTGAAAATCTCTGACATGCTTCACATCTCTGAACATATTCATGGCAATCTTTAAATATGCAAGGCCAATAGTATCCCGCATTAAATATCTTATGTGCAGTGGTTTTCGCTGAAAAGTGTCCACCACATGCTCCATCATGGAGATATTTTAGGACTTCTTTTGTAACTTTATTGTCCTCTTCTGGCTATTTGTAAGGTTTTCAGGACACTTCATGTGTTTTAAAAAATATACTGTACTAGTGTACCAAGGGCATCTTTCAATACTTGTATGAGTTTCACTTAGATCAATCTGATTTACTTGTAATGCATCCATATTTGACTCTATCATCAACTTTGCTAGTCCTTGTCTTCTAATAATCTTAGTCATTTGGATCTCTATGTCAGATTCTTGAATCTGATTTACCCATCTACATCTTCTCCCAGTGACTTTTGATTGTTTGAATATATCCTTTATTGCTGCATTAGGAACATAAGCTAACACTTTTGCACCAACCAAATAAGGCCTAAAGGATTTCACTGCCTTTACAAGTGCATAAGCTTGTTTCTCACTGATATCATAGTTTAACTCAGAAGCTTGAAGGGTTTTACTAAAGAATTCAATTGGTTGTTCATATCCTTCATCATTCTTTTGTAGTAAGACAACAACAATGGTATGATATGATGCAAAAGAAAATAATTGAAATGGATTAGTATAATCCGGGGATTTGAGGACAGGGCTTCCTTAATTTCCTTTTTAATATTTACAAATTCCTCCAAGGCTTCATTTTTCCACTTCATGTCTACAGCCTTCTTCAACATTTTAGCAATGGGTTTAATTATTTCTAAGAAGTTTGGGGCAAATCTCCTTACAAAGTTGATTTGTCAAAAAAAGGATTGAATCTTTTTAACACTCTTAGGAACCTCAATTTTATCAATTGCTGCAATCTTTTCTGGGTTTATTCTTACCCCATCCTTGGATACTATATGTCCTAATAACTTTCCTTCACTTACTACAAAATGACATCTCTTTGGGTTTAAGGATATCCCATATTCAAGGAATCTTTGAAAAAATTGTTCCGAGTGTCCACAATGATCTTCTATCCTTTTGGATTAAGCAGTTAGGTCATCCTAATATACTACCATAATCACATCAATGAAATCCTCAAAGGCTACATGCATTTCTCTTTGGATGGTAGCTCCTGTATTAGTGAGTCCAAAAGGCATCCTAGAATATACATAAGTACCCCAAGGTGTAGTAAAATTTGTTTTATATTGTTCCTCTTCTTTAACTTTCACCTAGTTATACCCTGAGAAACCATCCATCATTGATAATAATTCATTTCCCGTGACCTTCTGTAATAACGCTTCCATGTTAGCTAATGCATAGTTGTCCTTTAATGATGATACATTTAGATTTCTGAAATCCACACAAAGTCTAATATCACCATTCTTCTTCCTGATAGGGACCAAATTTGAAACCCATGTTGAGTGTCTAATTGGATTTATTATACCAGCATCCTTCATCTTGATTAGCTCATCTTTCATTTTAGGAGCTAAAGTAGGGTTTATAGGTCTTCGCCTTTGTCTAAATGGTTTAGCAGTAGGCTTCAAGGGTATCTCATGTTGAAAAAGATCCTCTCAGTAAGCTTTGAGATCATCATAAGACCAAGCAAATATATGTCTATATTTTCTCAATAATTTGATGATATTTGTTATGATCTTGGGAGTTAAACTTTTACCCAAAAATACTTCCTTTGGAGTCTCTTCACTTCCCAAGTTTATCCTTTCTATCTCATCCATTGTGACATTAGTATTTTTCTTTTCCAACTTTGAATCCTTATTGTTAAACAATCTCTCCATTTCTACAAGACCTTTTGGAACCTTATTGGTTTTTAACTGAATGACTTCCTTTCCAAATAATACTTCTTTCCCATTTTCTATTTCAACATGAGCATTCAAGTCTATCAACTAATCTTCATATTCTTGTTCACATGATAAAAATTTGATTATATCTCTATCATCTTCAAAGATTTGCCAATTGTTGATGTTATTAGGTATGAAGGCCTAGTTTTAACTTCAACTTGAACTATGTCTTCACAAGGGATATCATTATGCCTTAATGCCAAATTAGCCATAAAATCTGCAAGGATATTTTCTGATCTATCTATCCAATTAATATAAAAAGCTTCAAAACATTCCATACAATCCCATACTTCATTTCTATATCTTTTAAGATGAGGATGCTTAGCAACAAATTTACTTTTAACTTGAGAAATAATCAATTCAGAATCACCAAAAACACTTAAACATTTTACTCCATACTTACTAGTTATCTTTAAACCAAGAAGTAAAGCTTCATATTTTGCAACATTATTAGTGCATTCAAAATCTAGTAAGAAGGAATATTTAAATGTTTTCTTATCAGGAGAAAAGAAAATGACACCAGATCCATTATCATCTTTGCAGAAAGTACCATCAAAAAACATTTTCCAAATTGTATTATTATTTGCTTCAGCATGTAATTCAATAGGTTCAGTGTTATGCATTGCATTTTTTGAAATACTTACTTGAAATTTATCCATATCAGAATGATAGAAATGTGTAACTAAGCTTAGATCCACTTCCTCAATAATGTATGGACTTCTAGCCTCCCTATCAATTCTTACATTCCTGCCATTTACTGGAATAGAAGCATAAGAAAGATCTAATTGAATACTACCTCCTACTAAGCTAGACCATTGTCTTGATAAAAGCATTCCATAATTGTCAGGAACTTCAACCACAGTAATATCCATTTTATAAGACATTTCAAGACATGTAGGAAATTTAAATTCAACATTTTTCATTATACCTACAACAGGAACATATCTATTATCCATAGCATAGCATCTACCAAATTTGGTATCAACATTCATTCCTAATTATTTCATTACATTATTAGGCATAATATTCACTGCTACACCATAATCTATCATGCAATTTTTTACCAATCTATTATTTATCAATAGAGTAAGATAAAAAGGATCAATTTGATTTCCATTTTTTCTTAAAGTAGTTCCTAAATAAATAGCTGGAGGATCCTTCACTTCTTGGTTAAGATCTTCCTTATTACCTACATTAGACAATATTTTCAAAGCTTCATTTTTACATTCAGGTATTTTAACTATTTCAAGCAAAGGAACAAATATTTTAACTTCAGATAATGCATTAGACATGAAAGAACATTCATTGGGAAGAGATTTACTAATTGTCTTTTATCTTACCATTGTTGGAAAGTCCTAGGGTTCTACTTGTTTATCTTGAACAATGTTTTTGTGCTTCAACCTCTTTGGATTAGTTCCCTGGTCAGGTTTCCCTCTTTCTGCATTTACTGTTCTATTCCTTAACTTGTAATTACTTCTTGCTTCTTCTACTGCAGCTATTGTGTATGGTTTCTTTTCCTCCTCTGTTAATTCTCTTAATTTTGGAGGACCATCCTAATAATCCCCATATTGGTATACTCTATTTAGGTCATCCTTGCAGTAGTATTCATCTGAAGAGCTATAATCATCATATCCCCACATATTATCTATTGATAAGTTATTTACTCTGGGCTTCTAATTATCATTATGATCTTCATCTTCTTTCCATCTTTGGGCAACAACACAATGTTCATAAGAATGTGGCATTCTGCAAGCTTCACACCAAGGATAATTTTCCACAAAATGGTTGTTTTTCCTTAATGGATAAGGTGTGTGTAATTCCTTGTTCATTGGTTTCTAATCCTTCCATTTTGTTTTATAAGGCATATCTTGCAATTTATATCTGTCATTTTTGCATGGTACCCAATTATTCTGGTTGTACTTAAAATTGTCTCTTCCATTATTCACTTGGAGGCCTTTTACCATTATCATAAGTTTGCCTATTCTATCTTCTTCCTTGTGTTTCTTAGGCTCTTTTAGATTGAACAACCAAGTGTCCTCCCTCTTAGTGACTATACCAGATGCCTTCCTATCATTTTCAATAGTTATAGAAATCTTGAGAGCATGTGCTAAAGTAACAGGTTTATGAGATCCGATTTCATAATTTGTCTTTCTATCAAAGGCACCCATATAAAAATTAATCAAAAATGCATCAATAGGTTGAACATCTCTTGGAATCCTATTTAGAACTTTATTGAATCTTTTATTTAATTCAGTTACGGATTCATTTTGATTTTTCTTCACACTTGTCAACTCATGTGAAGAAAAAGAAGTATCATTGTGATCACCGAATTGTTCTATGAATTGATTTACAAATTCATCCCAACTAGATATGGATCTATCTGGCAGACTTCTGAACCATTCAGCTGCATCTTCTATGAGGGATTGAGAAATAAATTTCATGTATACATCCTCATTGAACTCATTAAATTCTTGGATAGCATTTTTTAAATTTATACAATGTACTTCAGTTGATTCTAACCCATTCCTTGAAAATTTTGGAATTGCACTCCTTAACTCATTCTTTATGTCATTAGGACATCCCCTTATGCCATAAAAATCTAACTGTCTGTATCTGTAAGAAAAAATTGGGGCTCTATAATTATTTCTATTTTGATTTATGGTTCCATGTCTTTGATTCTACCTATTTGCATTATAAAACCTCTAATTGTTTCTTGGCTCAAAATTTGAATTGGTGTTATAATCCCTTGGGCCATAATTATGATCCCTATTATTCTGATATCCACTATACATACTTCCATTAATTTGATGTCTATACTATTCATGTTGGTCAAATGTGTTAGGATCCACCCCATTGTTGTGGTTGTAATGTTCTTCATTGTTCCACTGTCCCCGATGATCTCTTCTTTCTCAATCATTGTTGTCCTTCTCAAGTCTTCCTCTTTTGTCTGGTTCAAACAAGGGTTCGGTATGATCATTGTTAAATACATGCCCATTTTTCTTCCTATGAGGAGGATTGCAAACTCCATTTCTATCATCCTTAGGAGTTTCTTTATCTCTTGGTGATCTAATTGTACTTCTTGTTATTCCTATTCTCCTTCGTATCTCTTCTGGTTGCCTCTTAAGAGCTTGAACCATTTCTTCATTTTCTGATCTTGCATCGACCATCTCATGAAATACAACATCCCATTTGTTAATTATGTTCTCCTTTTCAGTCATTTCCTGATTTGGATCATGTCGAGACTCATGTCCTCCTCTATTACCCTGGAAAAAAGGATTACAATTTTCATCACTACTCTCATGACTATGATGGCTTGAATTAGGGAATTGTTCACAAGCATACTCTTGATCATCCCTATCAGGACATATCATACGAGGTACATAAGGCATCTTTACACTTGAAGTCCTGCCTTTCCTTAGCCTCAAGTCTAATTCAAGTTGATCTGGATGCAAGGATCTTCTTCCCCACATGAAAATTGTTAATAACAAAGTTGTGTGACCAAATTTATCACTTCTTTAAATTCGTAGAGTTGCCACCCTCTTCTTAGAAGGAAATGAAAATAATTGATTTGGGTTTCTTCCTCAATAGAGTATATGCTACAAAAATCTAAATTATAGTAGCTCTTTTAAATATATAAATATTAAACAATGAAAACTTTAATAGGAATTAGAAGCTCTATTATATCAGATTTAAAAGCTTTTAATGATATTACTCATATATTCACTTCTTTATGCTTGAAAATGTAAAATCAGAAATTTTTAAAAATTTGAGTAATGACAATTTTTAAGATGTTTTAATAAAGAAGAAAAGATTAAAAGCTGAATTGAAATATCAATTCTTAACAAAATCTGAATTATGTAACTTACCACAATGTCTTAATTAAATGAATCTCTATGCTGGTCTAAAAACAAAAAAACTTGTAAAGTTTACTTGCAACTCGTTCCCCAGTAGAGTCGCCAATCTGTTGGTGCTCAAATCGACAGATTGGATTTCCTATGGATTTTTCCTATCCAATGATGAGAAAAAAAAGTGATTTGCCAACGAACAAGGTTTCAACTTAGTCCAAATATCAACCTTCTGCAATTATGGCTCTACAGAAGCAAGGCTAGTGGGCCTATACCCTAAACTTATCTTTCAAGTCTTTTTAGGGCCTTTTTGAGCAGATAACTTATAACTCAAACTTCTACCTCTCAAAGTATGGCAAAGTACTAGTAAGATCACAAAACTGAAAACAATGTGTTATTTAAATATTTAAATGTAATGTTGCAAGAAATTTAAAGAATGCTTGATAGATTTAAGATATAAACTGGATAAAGTAAATGAATATAGTAGTTCAAAGCTTTAAACAATGAAAATTTATACCATAATTCAATAAACAAGAAAGATCAGTGCTTTATCTAACTATGGGCAATAGACTCAATAATATTTCAATCTTGCATTCAACTTCAGAGACAATTTTGCAAACAAAACTCATCACCTTAAAGGTGATATGAAATACACATATAAACTAAAATAAGTTCATATATATTTCAATTGGGTATTATTTCTCAAATGATAGGCCGATTGACCAAGGCCTTAATCAATAGAATTTAACCATACGAAAATGAGAAAAAACCAATTGATAATACAAAATATAAACCAAAATAGAGTATATTTGCATCAAACAATCACTTTAAGAAATTTCTTATCAATTTATCTGAAGGACTGATTGTAAAATAATAATGAAATAATTGCACATACGAAAGAGAAAACAAACTTATCTTTGCCTTTTTATAAAAATTGGTATATCGAATTCATGTTTGTAGTATTTCATCCAACTATTCTCATTCCGCCATTATCCAATCGATCATGTTTTGTGTAGATTTTTGTATCCATATAAATATGAAAGTCAAGAGGTGCATTGGATCATCACACCCTTCCTAACAAAACCTAACCTATAACTGACTACTTTAAACATTACAACAATTGGATAACTAGTTATCCTTAATTAATAATAATTATCAACTGATTTGGTTGCACATAACTTGCCCAACTTCAAATTAATAGATCTACATATAAATCCCTCCATAGTTGCATTCATAATCCCTGCCTGGTGCATTGAAGTCAATGGCAGTGTTTGATGGATCTGCAAATTGCATATATATGTGATGATCTATCTGATATAGATATTAATCTTTCTCTGTACAACAAATATATATACCGACCTCAATTTTTATATTTATCTACTATACATAAATATCTCTGAATATGGATGTCAATCTTCTCCTTTTATGTATAATGATCTCAACTGTAATATATTTGATTCCATATATTTGTATCGATATATTGGTCTACAATATATACGCCTCTGATCAGTGCATTTGTGTTAGTTTCCATATTCCTCTCATATATCGACTTGTGTATTTTACTTGTAGCCTTTGTAGATTATTGTCGTGTCTGATTTATATTTGTGTCTCTGCTCACATAAATGTTGAATGTTGGTTATGAAGACATCTCTGATTTAAAATGGGTCCACCACCTTTAAACCATGCTCGCCTCCTTTATTATAAACAATCCTTTCAATATTATAGTCATCGTTTATCATGCTCCATCTTATGTTGAAATGTCGCTTAGTTGATTTATGTATAACAAATCACGGGTCATTATATCCTTCAAAGTTGAGTGATATCTTGTGTTGATTGTGGTCAGCGGTCATGTATAATGCAAACTATAGTGTCCTCAGCTTGCCAACTCTATGCATACGTAAAATTTAAAATATAATAAACCCTAATCATAATAAAAGATTTGAATATTAAAAATAACATGTAATAAAATGATTTAATTATCAAAGGTCTTTTATTTTTTTCCAACATGTTTATTTTCCATTACGCAATGTTTAAATAGTAAGCAACATACAATATGGGTAATAGTATAAACGTTTTAACATTGATTCTTTTTCAAATAGATAAAAAAACATAAAGATAATATGAGATGATTACACATTAAGGAATAGAAATGAACCAAATCTATTACATAAGGTTTTACTATTTTAATTGGTCTCTTTAAATCAGCTCCTTTTATTTCCTTAAAACAAATTTGTTTCCATCAATAATCAGATAAAAGAGTACTATAGAAAAGAAATAACACATAATTATTTATTATTTTTCCTTGATTTATAATTAATGGGACGAAATTCAAAACTTTAGATAGGCATATTAGAAATAACTCTTTTGTAGAATCTATTTGTTAGAACATTTGTAGGCATTATTAAATCAAAGTTTCAATTCTCAGTTTGCAAAATATTGTCTTTGAGATTTTGATTATGTTCTAATAGTTTTAATCGCCAAGATGGAATAATGATTTTAAGGAAACAATCAGATATTTGGAATCCTTTAAGTGCATTATGGTTTACATAAAAATATCACATAAAGATTTGAACCTAATCAAAAGCACTTTCAAGATCAATTATAATTATTCTTTGCTCTTAAGAAAGGAAAGATACACAAATCGTAGTTTCATCTTAGTGAAAAGAAGCTTCAAGGATGTTTCAAGAACAAAAACATAAGAAAAATCCTAAAACATTTAGCCATAAGAGATAGAAAAGTGAAGGGAGATGATAAAATAACAATTTGTTTAAGACAAAGATGAAAATGGCTATAAAAGATAAGCAGATATATGAAAAGCGCCACTTTCCTGAATAAACATGGATACAAATTGCTATGTCAACATGGGTTCCACCACACCGATCCCTCCTCTGGAATAGTGGGCTAGGTCAAAAAAGATAGGAATGATTCTAGTGGGTCCTCCCTCGCACTAGGAGTAACCTATGAGAGTAAAAAAGATAGTCAATTATATATAAATGTACTTCATCATAACAACCCTGGTTACAAAATAGAAATAAAAATATGTACAAATCTATGTACAATTGGGCTATCACTCCGAATCGAGATGCATGTTAGCCCAGGCTCCCGAACCTGTGTTGGGACATCGTTGAGAGCCACACCCTATACAATAAAGTACATGTAAAATATTTATTACTACACACAAGTAAAATACATATGCATGCATAATTAATCTTAAACAATTAATTACCTTTCCTTTGTCGACACATGAGGAAGGAACCCCCTCGTGCCCTCCACTGACATCAGTTGATACCTGCAAGAGTACAATAAGATGACAATATATTAGTAAATTTATGAATTTTATTGCTCTAATTGATAGAGATTTAAGCATGTACACCAAATGATATAAAAAAAAACTAATGGGTACACAATTTATAATATACCATATAGGTGTCGAGGCCAAATGAAATGGCTGAAAGTGTGGAGTCATCCACCTATCTCAACTCCTCATCTATCATCGACTAAACATAAATGGACCAAATATATATACATAAGTGCATGCAGTCATTAAAACTAATCTAAATAAATAAATTATTTTTAAATTAAATAAGTCATGTGAAAAATTTATTTATAATGTTTAC
>MU228471.1:7641053-7656391 GCA_018584345.1 Thuja plicata | reverse complement strand
ACAATTTTTTTATAAAATAGAAAGGGAGCTCCAAATTGCTATGGGGTGGTTTATCAAAAACCATCCACCAGCGATCCCAAAACTGTGTACGCATTGCATCGTTTGTGCACCATTTAATTGATAATTTAGACTTTTTGGGGTCAACTTTTAATCCAGTTTTAGGATTCACAAAAAGGGAGCATATATCTTCTTTAGTTATATTAAGGGCCACAACCCCATCATGGTCAAGCCCATCATCAAATTAGGCATGCATATCATCACGCCAATGAAGAGCAACATTATCTTGCTGCATAAGTGTGTTAATGTTTTCAACAATAGTATTTAGGGTGGAAAGCATGGGGCCTAATGTAGGTATATTTTGATATGTGTTTTGGAACCCCCGTATAGTGTTCAAATTATCTTGTATCAAATACTCTAAAGATTGAAGGTTTTGAAGCGGGGGATTATTTTGGGGATCATAATTTGGTGCAGGAGGGTTATTTTCTTCATTGTTGTCAGCCATGCCTGATTAAATAAATATAAATTTCAATTTGATTTCATATATTATTAAAAAAAATGAATACCAAACCCTATTTAACCCAAAAAAACTACATTTAACATCAAAATGAAATCAAATAATCAAAATATGCAAAGAATTTACTTACCGTATATACTGCGGAGTCAAATTTGATGTTGGGTAAATCAAGTACCCAAAAAAATTGAGTATAGGATATATAGAGATGTTTTACAATCCTTAACAATGAGGGAAATGAGGAAAATGGCTCGCGGGTTTCAATTTATGCCACAGGTTTCGGGTACCTGATATTTTTGTGTGGTATCCAATTAGGCTTGTGCTTTGGTGTTAGGTTTGCCCAGGTGTACTAACACCCAGGCCTACTAAAAAGTCAACAAATGTTTTCATGCGCTTTTGGACGAGTGAAAAGTGGAATTTTTTCACATCGCCACTTTTTGGCCCCTCATGATCTTGCACATACCTTTCATTTTGCCTCTACATAAATTTTATGTATGGCCTTTCTTTCCATAGTGATTGCATGTAATATTTCTTGGTATTGAGTTTGTGTAGACATTCTTTGGATCAGCTTGATTTGATGATTCTCCATTCTCGGTAAAACCTAGACCGGTATTGTTGTTGACTCTTCATTGTCCTTCAAGAAAATCATCCATTCTTTTATTGCTTTCTTCATCTTTCTTGATAATTTTATTATGATGTTTCTGAATTTTTATTTTATGTTTCAATTTTTCATTCTCATCCCTCAGTTCACCGATATCTTCTATTCTTTCAATGAGTTCAAAATTTAGTCTATTTGACTCTTGACTCATAAGAATAATCTGATTTGTAATCTCATGGTGATGCTCTGTAAGTCTTTGTATTTCAGACTCTTTTTCTTGTAGTTTTTCTGTGATCTTTCTTCTATCATCAATAGCTAGTGTTCTTTCTTGCTCAACTTTTCTAGCATTATTAATGACATCAATCATCCTTACCATCTATGTCTCTTGACCAATTTGTAGAGATTTAACTTGTCCAACCAGATGTAGATTTATTTGAATTAGGCTTGTGATGCTTTCTTCTTATGTATTTGATGCTTTTCTTGTAGTTGATCCTGAAGACTCAAAGAAATCTGGTATCTCTTCCTCATGATAATCTATCTCATTACATAGAGATGCCACATTCTTTCTTTCATCTAGAAGTTGTCTCATACTGATTCTAGCTTCTTTATACTATTCAAAGAACATCTGAATTTCAAGGTTTTTATTCTCAATATTTTTATCAAGTCTGTACTTCTCCATTGTGTGATCTTTTCTCTTAAGCCTTTAAGCTTTCCAAGAAGATACTCAGCTCTGATACCAATTGTTGGGATTAATGGGAAGTATGTACTGAGAGGGGAGGGGTGAATTAGTACCTCTAAAACTTTTGCATCCCTTTTATCAATTAACCTTTGTAATCAACTGCATATCCATTCAATCCGATTTAAACTATCTTGATGTGAGTTATATCAAATCATAACATTAACATACATGTGAACATTCATAGAAACATTCATGAAAGTAATTTGACACATAAAACAAGATATGATATCATATAAAACTCCTGTGAGGAAGTAAAAATTGCGGTGGGGATGACACCCACAAAATCTTCACTATCTGCATATTGGAAGGGGTCGGTTAAGGCTTACAATTTGATCACTTCTGATGATCTACCCTATTAGGAGTATTAGTGGAGACCTGTTAAAGTCTACTCTATTAAGAGCTTTAGCAACACTGTTTAGTGTGCTCTCAGTTAAGAGATTTGTTGTTGGACTGTTAAATCCACCTTCCTTCAAAGGATTTTTAAACTTTTCTCCACTTGTTAGAATGATAGAAAATTACAAATTGACCTGGTAAATGCAATCTCCTATTTCTGATACAGATCCAATTTAGTTTACATAAAAATATTATCACCTAATTGTGATTGAATAATACCTCTGATTCTCGGTATGCTCTGTTCTTGGTTCTTGCTAACCAATTTCACCTTTTGTTGTTCCTATTCTTGAAACTCTCAATCTGATCCATAGATGTGCTCATTTGATTCATTCATGTTCTCCTCTCTCTTCACATCTTTTTGTATCCATAATAATGAATGATTACATCATCTATTTATAGATGGATTGACTTCATCAAGTTTCAATAAAAAGAATGTTAACTCTAAGATCAGGCTTACAACTTATACCTAGATCTCCTAGTCTATGTGTTTTAAATCAGTTATACTGATTAAAACACTTACATTCATGTATCTTGTCCCTAAAGAAATGGATTTAAAACAAATAAATATCCTATAAATAGAATACACTTGCTTTATCTGACGTGGAAGTCAGATCCACTTTTTCTGGGCTGCAAGTGACTTTTAGTTCTGTCTGTCGGTCATGCTTAATTGTCCTTCGGTTTTGTTTTTTCAGTTGCACTTTAACTGTCTTGTCGGTCTACACTGTATCTTGCATATCAGGTTCCTCTATCAATTTCCACTTTATCTTTCTATCATTGCATTTTTGGTTTACACACTAAGATGTGTCGTCGATTCTCTTTGTACATTGTCATCTTCGGTGATCTCTTAATATCTGATCTTCGGTTTTCTTCAGTCCTGTCTTTCGGTGTATGCTTACCGAAAGTGTTGTTTGCATACTAATGGAAAATTAATGTCATCATGTTTATCAAAGCTATATTATTTAAATCTATGTCTTTAAACTATTCTCCTTATCTTATACCATTGATGTCTTCTTATTCCCTTTGATGCATTTTTAAAAGCTAGCAGGGTCAAGGTCAAAATACAATGATTGTAATTAACATATAGTATATGCAACCATATAATGGAACACTTATCTTCTAATTACCTATAGCATGGTGGTGCAACAAGGCAGCGGGAAAATATTCTATCCATCCCGAGGTGGCAAAGTATTCTGGTTTCAGCCCCATGATAATAGAAACAGTCATATTAAGCCATCGACGTTCAAAGAATTTACATCCGACATGCACACGATGATTTTTTTACTTGATTTGGCACCAAAAATTGACTGCTGTGCATCTTATGAAGTCAGTTTGACTAAATTTGTCCTGAGTCATATCCGATCAGATCAGGATTTGATCCTATGGCTATGTGCGACGACGTTATCTCAAGTTGCTCGCCCTTTAAACATCACGCGATGGAAAAATAAGTGACATGTGTCCCAGGCCCACCAGGATGTACAGATGGAATGGCATAGAAGCAGAGGCTGACATTTGATTGGCAAGACATAATGACTGGGTAACACGAAAGCATGTGAAAAGTAGAGTAAAGATCGAATTACTTAATTGATATCTTTAACCCCGTACTTTAAATAAATGGTTGTGACTTAATCAATCAGGTAAAGATGATCGGATAATAATTAAAGAATTTGAGAAGATCTATGACCGTAGGATGAAATATCTACAACTCTACATGAAAACGCGATGGGAAGATGATCAAAGTTTAATCATTGCATGGTAGCACAGGATGCGACATGTGTCCTCGATCGAAAAATGACAAAAGACTTTAGCAAAAACATTAAAACTGATTTACTATGTGGAATTTTAAATATTAAACCTTTGAATATACTTAGGGTTTGTTTTATTATTGATTATTTGACTTTTACGTGTATATTACAAAGGTGGCAAACACGATATAATCGGACGATCCAGATTTCTCAATGTCGAGATGAATGGTCATATGCAGACATGATGAAAAGAGGTCGTGAAGGAATAATAAAAACTATGGTTGTAGTTGATAGAAGATGAATAACTTGATTCTAGAGACCATGCACAAATATACCTATGTGATTTGCATGCCCGGAGCCATTGATTCAGAATCATCAATACCAAATGAAGGACATGTTAGAGATGATTGATATGGTTTCAAATTTGACAATATAAACAATACTATCATACTAAACTGAGTTATTTGATACATCAACAATGATATCTGATGCCATGCAGAGATTATCATGGATAGATACATCATTAGGATACTATCACGATGCCGATCCACTATTCTCAGTCATCGACTTAGACATGCCATGTTGAGATCATGAATAATAGCATGGATGAATATATGACTAGAATATCATTATAATGAAAATCTATTAAGTTATTCTCACAGACATATTAAGAAAGACTTGTTAAGTTATTTGAGACCTAATCAGTCGATAACTACTATTGAATAAGGATAATTGGTTATCCCATTATTGTAATTAAACATTCAGTTATTGATCCTAGGTTAGGTTTTTGTTATCAAACAATGTGTTGATCTGAAGCTTGTTTCCATCCTTTGGGTTTCATTCTTATAAGGATACCAAGATCAACACATAAAAACAAGAAGATTGACTGTTACTATAGTCAGATGGATTAGATGCATCAATAACTACAAATGTGAACTCTATTGTACTATTTTCCATAATCAATAAAGATAAGTCCTTTCTCTTCATATATGCAATTGTTTCATTAATCATTTTACAATTAGTCCCTCGGATAAACCAATAGAACATCTTCAAAGTGATAGTTTGATGAGCATGCTTCTTGATTTGATTTATAGTATATATTTCAATTGGTTTTCTCATTTTGAATGGTTAAATTATATTGATTGAGGCCTCAGTCAATTGGTCTGTCATCTGAGAAGTATTACCCCTTTGAAATATCTTTGAATTTGTTTCTAAGTTTCATGTACATTCTATAACACCTTTGAAGTGATAAGTTTTCTTGCAAAACTATCTCTGAGGTTGAACATAAGATTAGAATGATAGTGACTCTATTGCCCATAGTTGATTAAGGCACTGATCTTTTTTGTTCATTGGATTTTGTTCATAGTTTTATTTTTAAAGTTTTGAGATACTATATCCATCTACTATATTCAGTTTATATCTTGAATCCATCAAACATTCTTTAAATACTTGCAACATTACATAAAACACTTTAATAATACATTGCTTTTAGTTTTAGGATCTCAATAGTACTTTGCCATACTTTGAGAGAAAAGAGTTTGGAACACATATTATCTGCTCTAAAAATCCCTAAGGATTTGGGAGACAAGTCTAGGATATAGACCTACCAGCCTTGGTTCTGCAGAACCAGAATTGCCAAAGGTTGAGACTTAGATCAGGTTGAAACCTTGTTTTTTGGAAAATCACTTGGGTTTCTCATCATTGGATAGGAAAAATCCATAGAAAATCCAATCTGTTGATTTGAGCACCAACACCATGCTCACTCAGATCTTCCTTCCTCTTATCTTTATCATACTTAGGAATTTCAAAAGAGTTAGGGAATGAGACTTGTCATTTAGACTGATCAAAGAGATATGGATGCTAATACCTGAAGGTATATCACTTCTTATGAGTTCCTAATTGTACAATCCTTTAAGGGAATGTTTCATGGCTTTCCATTCTTGATCAAAGGATCAATAAGGTGGTAATGGAGATGTGTGTTTACGATTTTGCATGTTGTAAGACATAGGATAAATGGGGTTATGGTACTAGTTGTTCTTAGTTGGAATAATTTTATTTGGAATTTTCATTATGGAACTAGCTATATGGGATATTTTTGAAATAATAATGTCCAGATGATGATGGGAGCTATATGGGTAGCTCTGATTTGTTTTCCAAGTTGAATGTTTATTGTGGATGTGAATTGGTTAGTAGATAAGGGATTTGTACCCTCATTTTAAAGGGATGAAGGATACCCTTAGGTGATGGAATGGACCATTTGGAATTGACTTCGATGGATAATGGGATGATCCAAAATTTGGGAAAAGGTGATTAAGTCGACCATGTAGATTGGATTAAATCTTGGAATAAAAGTGTGAGTTAGACATTTGGATCATGGGATGGATTGATTCAACTAAAATCCCAAGGTGACACTTTCAACTATGTTCAAGGATTAATTTTGATAATGATAGTAAATAGAATAAATTGGTGGTGTTGATAAGATATGGTGATGGTGCGATGACCAAGAAATAAAATGAGGATAATATATAAAACTAAAACTTTTCAATTATAATCATCATAAAAATTATGTATTATTGGGCATCTTGTATGCATGGAAACCCATTTGAGATTATCATCAATTGATGAAGATCAATTGGTCACTAGACTAAAAGGATAGAAACTTTTTATTCTTTAAGGGTCTGTTCACTTGGGGAGTTCATTTGAGCTTCAAGGAATTGTAGGGAAGTTTTTTTCTTTGTGTAAATTGTTATTATTGTGGTGTATTTTTTGTAATGATTGTTTAATGACATCAATTTTGGTGGTGATGTCAATATAAGTATTGTGATTCAATTGTAGAATTTTATGTATCCATATCCTGGCATTTTTTTGGATGTGACTCAAATATGACTAAGATTACAACCAATCGGATAATTTATATGACAATGAATATGTAACTTGCATTTAAAGGTGTGCTATGAATGATTGGACAATAGAATACATTAAAATGTCTATAGAAGATGGAGGATAGAAAAGTGTGAAATGGACAAGATAGGTGTTCAATCCTAATGTATTCTTTTGTTGCACTCTAAGTCTATAATAACTTTCACTATTTTTTTATATTTATTACTCTTGGGTTGATTATATTCTTTCCTTGCAGAGCATTCTTAAAGCATTTCAATTTGATGGAAAAGGAAAAGTACACAAAATCTTGTCTGTGATCTTTTAAAGAAGGGTAGTGACAATGACCTACCAAACATGTAGGAAATGTGACAATTTTTTTTATTAATATAAATAATTTCTAATTAAAAATTAAACTTCTACTTTTTATATGATTTGATTTAATGACACATGGCTTTTACTTTTGAATCGATAAGTAGAAATCCTATAAAATAAAATATATTCTATAAAACAAAATTCATTTCTAGATTTCTTATAATTTAAATAAATTATCTCATGTGACATCCATGATTCCATTTTACTAATACCTAACAACTTTGAATTTTAGAATCTTGAACTTTTCATGAAAGGAATATTTTGCAAGTTTGTTCTTCTTCCCTCACTTAGAAATTGATATATTTGGTTTTTTGTGTTACAATATATGTACACTTTGTTCTTTCCTAAAACATTATTGTCTTTTAGACCTTTAGATATATATGAAAAATAAATTTTAATGTACTTTAAAATCAAATTTATATTAATAATGTTTTAGGTGTTTATAGAAAGATATGCAAAAATATAAAATTTGATTGATTTTAAACTCATGGGTATGAAAATGTAGATATACTAAATGTTAAAATGTAGAATTGACAAAGTAAATTTAAAGCATTAAAAAAAAATATTGAACATCAAAGATCATTGCATATCTACTTGTATAATTAGGTTTCAATCTTTTGAGCAAGGGATATCTAAATCGACCATTTTTCATGTACCATGACATCAATGGTCTCATTCCTACCCTCATGGCTTCCACTACCATCACCATTTCAACTAATCACATACCTACCATAATAAGGTTGCCTTATTATTTGAAGTAAAATTTTGTATTTTGGTATGGATACAATATTATACTGGTAATTGATTAAATATAAATAAGTTGTATAATTTCTTATATTATTTGAAGTTTGAACTAAATAGTCTTATAGATAATTATTTTCAATATATTTTTTTTCCTTTCATTCTAACATAAGACCTAAAACTAAAAGAAATGTGTGAACATCAAACAACATATGTTGAAAATGCTAAGTTTCCATGTGGTTAATGATGCCTTCACTCATTAGGTACTGCATAAAATTAGTGAAATCTCAAGTCTCACTATGAAAAGTTAGGATAACAAACAGTTGACCCTCAAATACTCTTTTTCCAAGTACGTAATAATTGTTTTGTTTAATGGTCAATAGATTTATATAAATGCTTATTTATATATTTTAATATTGTATGAAAATACTATTGTGTACATAAAATATTGTAAATTAAACGAATGTATCTTCTATTCATATATCTAATTATTTTATCTAATATATCAACTTATATGTATAATTTCTTATCGGCGTAACCCTTGCATCTCCTTTTGATGCAAGCGCTAATTAATATATTCATTTCTTTTTTAAGAAATCATCAAAAATCAATAATCAACTATAAATTTGGACAGATAAAATAAGATAATTATTTATTTATTTTTTCAATACAAATACGATATAAAATTAAATTAATGTATGTAAAATTACATTCTCTAACATTTAAACTTATATATTGTTTTCTATTTGGCGTACCTCTTGCAACCTTCTGCTGGTGCAAGTGCTAGTTATATAACTACTAAATAAACAATAGACCAATAAACTTTTTAAGTTTTTATTTTTGTTGGTCGCGGTTGGGTGTGATATTCGTTGGTTGCGGTTGGGAAATGTGATATTGGTTTGAACATGTGCAAGGCTTATATTCTACTCAAATAAAGAGATTCGCATGTTTTAAAGTCTGTCTCGAACGTCACTCCTTAACCACCATTCTGAAACCATGTTCATCAACCATGAAATTCAAAAAGCAAAAGTATCCAAAAGAAGGCTTAAGCTCTAACAACTACAAAATTCCAAAAACAGAAGTGCCCAAAAGAAGGTCCAGCATGTTTCTCACATTTTGCATCTTAAAGGAACTAGCAACATCTATGTTGCACCATATATAGACAGATAGGAAGGGAGCTCCATAAAATTGTAGATCTTGTTGTTCATTCTACTAAGTTGGGAAGATGGCAAGATCTGGGGATTCAGGATGTGAGTACAGGAGGTGGAATCTGTGTGTGATTGGAGCAGGGCCAGCAGGGCTCATAGCTGCAAGGGAGCTGAGCAGAGAGGGGCATTCAGTGACTGTCTATGAGCAGAAACATGATGTGGGTGGCAACTGGTTGTATGATCCCAATGTGGAGGATAATGACCCACTTGGATTAAACCCACAGAGAAAGGTCCATAGCAGTATTTATGCTTCTCTTCGCCTCATCTCCTCCAGAGAGAGCATGAGGCTTTCTGATTACCCATTTCCTGTCAAAGAAGGCAGGGATGGGAGGAGGTTTCCAAGCCACACAGAGCTGTTACTTTTCCTCAAGGATTTTGCTCAAGATTTCAATCTTTTGCCTTTGATTAGCTTTAATACTTTTGTGGAGTATGTGGGGATGGTGGATGAGGAGGGTGGTGAGGGAGGAAAGTTGTGGAATGATGATGGAAGGAAAGTGAATGGGCAGAATATTAAGTGGTTGGTGAGATGCAGGAGGAAGGTGGTGAGTTTGGAAGGAGTTGAATCAGAGGAAGTCTTTGAGCGAGTTTTTGATGGTGTGGTTGTGTGTAATGGGCATTACACTCAGCCTAGGATAGCTCAGATCCCAGGTGATTACATCTGATCATTTTGAAACAGTCTTATAACATATTCTAAGTGTTTTGATTTATTTAGATAGTTTATATAAAATCATATTAGAATAAGTGAAGAAACTGGTATGATTTTACATAAACCATATATTCAAATCAAAACATAGATTCTGCCATTTAAACTCGATCTTGCTGTCCTTGTATTACGTTCTATTACATATTCAAAACATACATTATCTAAAATAAATTTATAAATAGGGGACATATACAACATTCTTTCTCTCCATGATGGATGATGTATTGGCTTCTGATGGATGATGTATTGTTGAAGCCAGCCCACATCGAATGACATAAGATGGCATTGTATTCCTTATTTTCTCACCAAAATCCTTCTTCCTCCATGTGAATCTGATATGAGAATTTTTTTTATATTTATGTTTGTGTTTTGTATCTTATTGACATCATATATTTTATATAATACATTCTAGTTTAAACACTATATTTTAAGTTTTGACTTATTAAAATAGTTCATCTGTAAAAGTCCCGTAATAGATGGGCCCTACTCATATATCATCTGTTGTTTAAACATGTTGTCTCAAATATCTTATCCCTCTGCACTATAATATTGTATTGTAGTTATTGGAATGTATTGTAGTGGATGTATTCTTTTATATAAAAAGTACTATTTTTCAGAGCTTTATGCTAGTTCGAAACATTCTTTAGCTATTTCTTAAAAATTAAACTAGTGATTCCTCTTTTGGTGAAAAGGGTCATTAAATTCTGGTTTTGATGTTGAAATGAAAATGCGCAGGAATGGATAGATGGCCAGGAAGGCAAATACACAGCCATAATTATCGTGTTCCATATCCATTCTACAATGAGGTAGTGTTTATTTTCCTTTAAAGATTGGCATGCACTAAATGCTAACAACTATTCATAGAGGCTTCTAATTGATCCCAATTCAATCTGTTTCTGAACTTATCAGCTTGATCTACTTCCTATGTTACTTGTCTTTTATTGGGTGAAGCCAGAATGGCGAAGATGTGAAATCATCTTAAGTAATAAGAAATGTTTACATCAATACCTATGCATAAACACACACACACAGATACATATACATATATAAACTGAATGAATGTTTGTTTAACTATTCTCATTAGATCATAACAATTCAACTACTACATCTAAAGATTAACTTAACCCAAGTGTTACTTTTGCCCTTAATTGAAAGGTACTAGTGTTAAATTGAGTATCTGTCTGCATTTCTTAGATCTTCTTACATCTAAGTGCTTTTGTTAGAATGCATGTCCAATATTTTGCTGTTAGATTCTGTCTATCCTTTCCATATGTTGATTTAATTAAATTTATGCATTGATGTGTTCGGTTTGATTATAAGATAGGGCTTTTTCTTTAAATGATTGTTTTTTTCAAAGGTTTTCACCAGCAGTTCCATGCTATCATCTACACTAGACTTTGATATTTTCATAATATCTAATGGTGCAGCCGCTCTCACATCGTTCCTCTACATGACATTAGGTCCACCCCATGGTGGGTCCCCCTCTAAAGATTTCTAAAGTCATCTTAATAGAGAGGTCACGAGCTCAAAATCTACGGGGATAAGATATTTATGCCTCGTTAGTAGTAGAGTTAGGTGTCTTCTGTAAGGAGTACACAACAGTCCATATCATTGTTACCATATATAGACCCAAAAATAGTTGTCACCTTTTGGATTGTGTTGGCGATTGGTTGAAAGCATATCAACCTCCCTCAGTAATAAACAATGTCAAACATCCCATCTGATGATCTGCATGTGGGAGCCATATTTTCTCTATTCCACCAATCTTTTACCTCTGCTCAAATATTTTTGAAAATCTGGTCAAACTAATTTGAGACTTACATTGCTCAAATAAGTTTAGCACCTGCTACACTTACCTCAATGTTCATTGATTTCATGAACCACCTTCTTCAATTGTACACTTGGTGAGTTGGATATTGTTCTGTATCCTCTTAATTGATTTAGTGGTGGAGAACTTGTACTCTTGAAAAAGAGGTCACAAGTTCAAATCCTATAGGGAGTAGAATATGTATGCCTCACTTGTACCACAGTTAGATGCCTCCTCCATGGAGTATAGGGTATGAGACGGTCCCATATTACTATAAGTCATTTTTAGACCCATAAACATTACAATTGATATCGTGGACCATAAAAGGATCCATTTCCATTTCCATATCAGATTACTAAGGCCTTCCACTCACAATATGTGGCTTTTATCAACTGCCTATGTATGACACACTCTATCCATTACTTTGAGATTATCACACTATAGATGTTACAACCTCCCTTTCCTTTCTCTACCTATTAGATTAACTTTTTTGAAGTGTTCCAAGGGTACCTAGTTTCCATTGTAGAAGGATTTTTGTTGTTTTCCTTTCTATGATTATGTTTTTACATTGTGTGTTACAGTTCTAATTTTGGCAATGTGTTTTTTCTTCATCTACTTTTTAGATCATATTCCACGATTTCACAATTCTATTTTCTTGTCTACCTTCTTAATGAAGGATTATGGAGTTTGATATGAAATGTTGAGAAAAAAACACAAATAGTTAAAGAGAAACTGCAATGCACAATGATATGAACTATGGGAACCATATGTCTTCAATCTTTTAACATTTGAAAAAATAAGATTTCAAAATTTGGCTCTTTATATTAGAAGTTCAACCATCCATGATTTGTTGATTCATTAATTTGTAGCCAATTTGAATGCATTTTTGTGTTCTTTGTTATTTATCTTAAAGAGGGTGCCCTAGCTTAATACCATGAGTTATTGTGTTCTTGTCTTCTTATGCCCCTTATACAAAAGTAGATTATATATAACATTTAATATCCACTAGTCATAGATGTTAGGTAATGTTCTACTCACAAGTGAAACTGTAGGGAGTAAGTTAAGGTAACCTCATCATAGACACCCATTCATTTGTGGAGGAAGATTAGTTATGTATTACAAAGAAGGTTAACATGATGCTTTCTTTAGGGCTCCTACATGTCCACCTTATTTTTTGGAGATTGTCTTTTTCGAACCCTTAGCCTACCTCTACCCCTTTAAACTAAAAACTAGATAGGATATCTTGGGTTAAATTTTGAAGTAGTTTCTATTCTATATTATTTTAGTAATGGGTTATCTTGCATCTAGCACATTTAATGTTAGGAACATAATAGAATGGCAAGCCAACCTTATCTGGAGGTTCTTACACAGTTACTCAAAGAACAATATTGATACATGAGATTCCTATTTGATAGAGCTTCTTAGATACTAGTCAAATTGGTGGATTCATATCCATAATTTTGTTGTACCTAATTAATTATGATTGTCATCATAAGGATTAAAAAATTAGGTGATATGGTGTCTATGCTTATTTATGAGAACAACAACCCCTTGTTGTCCTCTCTTTTATGCAATCTTTGTCCCCACATGTTCGTGGATGAAAATCACCACCAAAAATGTTATCGACCATTATAAGTGTTGATGATTATTATTTTCCGTACAAGTCATGAAGAATCATTATGAGATGCATGATAACTTAGACTCTCATCGTCTTTAAAGCTACCATATACTCTGATTCTATTGTGAATTTGGAGCTAGTATTGTTTACATCATGTACTTCTTATAGTTAATCACTTCTTATATTTAATTTTGAGTCCATAGTAAGTGCATAAGATAACTTGATAACCTAATGTAGATTTTCTATCTTCTACATCTATTAAAAAAATTTAATGTATATGTGTCCAACAAGTTTAAAGTTTTTTACGTTGAGTTTTTTATTCCACAATGTTGACTTCCCTTCAACTATTTTAAAACCCTTTTAACTACTACCCAATGACTCTTCTTAGGCTACATGAAACTTGACAAGGTTCTTATAATAAAATAGATATTTGGTCTTGTAAGAATTTGCAAATAGCAATGAACCAAGGATCTAGAGGTCAAAGAATAGCACAAAGACAAGAGAGATGATATTAAAACAAGAATAAATTGTATTCTCATTAATGATGTAATATGAAAATAGAAGATATTGAAGATGTTTTACAATGTAGAAGTGCCTTCTTATATAGGCAAGACAATAAGATACTATGATAAGGAGAAAGTTAGCTATCACCTATATAAAGTAGAATCACATGTCCACCAAAGGTGGATAATCCTCTATCATGAAATGAAGTATGTGCAATATGATGAGGATGATAATGTGATATGTGCACTAAAGGGGGATCTCACAGATAAACTGGAATGTGATAACAACTATCACCGCCTAAAGTAGAATTTTTCCTACACCATGTGCAAATATAGGCGCAAACTCCTAGGTGTCTCATGACAAACTACTATGCAATGCATTATCCTAAGTAAGCTTAATTAAAGTGTAATTAGGAATATTTAATTACACCAACACCCCCCCTTAAGTTCAACTTATGGGAATGCACTTAAATTTACAATGCAAGATGTGTCCTGGCTACGAGGCCATGTTAGATACCCATGTACAATATATATATGCAATGCAATGAAATATCTCATAAAGAGGAGAAAGGGAGAAAACTTCATGGGAGAACACTCCCCTCAAAAAAGAGAGATGAAAACATACAAGATGCATGGATGGATGGAGGACTTAAGACCTCCCAAGGACTACATACATCATGTATATACAAGCAATTATCCCCCCATAGGAATGAAATAAGGAGACATAATATCCCTCCCTTAATGTAGAAGCTCCAATGTTGATGAAGTGTACCTACAAACAAAAGATAATCCAATGCCTACAAGAAACATCTCTCCCCTTAGGAAGAAAAAAATACATCATATGATGAAGAAGTAAATCCATGTCAAAATGGAAGGAGGAAGGAAGTCTCCAAGTATGCATTTGTGAAGACTGAATAGGTATCTCCAAGCTCAAGGAATCCATCACATCATCAAACTAACCCATGAAATATGACAAACCAAGTGAAGGACAAGAATCAAGAATGTCAATCTCCAAAGAAGGTGAAGAAGTATATCCAAATCCAACTATGATGAAACTGTCATCAAAGAGAAGAGAAACCCCCTCAAGTATGTCACCCAAATATGCAATATGAGACTAACCAATGTAACCACCTAAAATTGGTCTGTTGCAACTATGGACTCTATTTGCCCTAAGTGTGATCATACCCTTGATTTATGTCCAAACGACCCTGTTACTGCTTGGCATAATTCTTTTAATAAATTTAATGTCCTAGGTGATTTTTATCACTGGTTTATATTAACTATTATAGCCATACAATTCAAATCTATTTTGACCAATCAAATAAAATCAAAATCAAACATGGCTATAGTATTTAATTATAAAGGAATTAAGTAAATCCCTAAATCAAATACCCACTTCCCCTAGCCTATTTAATTTAATTAAAATGGCTATAGTCCTCTAATTATTAAAAAGCAATTTCATTGTTTAAATAATTAATTCCTATATTTCTAAATGAATTAAATAAGTTTATTGCATTTATTAA
>MU228471.1:7594463-7614830 GCA_018584345.1 Thuja plicata | reverse complement strand
ATAATACAACCAAGGGATAATAAAAGATACATAAAATGAATTATCCTCACAAGAGGACAAAATAGGTGTAGGGATTCCATAGGAATCTCCTACTTACATAATGCAAGTAAAGATTAATTTCTAAAAATTGAACCAAGTAAAAATAAGCCATTTGTAGAAATTTGATCATCAAAATCATGAGCCCAATACTAAGGGCTATAGGAAAATCTACATTGGAGAAAAATTCTATGCCCAACACAAAAGTCCCAAAAATTTTGAGGAATATTCTCCCCCCATTATCTTTGTGTATACTCCTATGAGAAAGACCAGACTATTTCTCCATAAATGCCTTGTACATCCTGAAGAAATCAAAGGCACCACTCTTGAACTTAATAATGAATACACATGTACTCCTAGTGAAGTCATCAATGAATGTGAGTACATATGTGGCCCCTAAAAAGAGGGATTTTTAAAGGACATCAATTCACCATGAACCAACTCAAGACATGCCATGGTCCTAGTGGCTCTACCTAAAGAAAACAAATCCTGTTGATGCTTACCAAGAACACAACCTTGAAAAATTGTTAGAATAACTGAGAGGGGGGCAGGGGGGTGAATCAGTGGCCTCAAAAATTAATCCAATATCAACCCAAAAACTTATTACCACAATTATAAGCCTCTAGTTATCTTCAACCCTACAAGATTTATGCCTAGAAATAATCTTATCAAATAAGTACTTTTCAGAGTTCACTGTTAAACCGTATTCTTAAGCTTTACCAAATAGCAGTCTAGCATTTACCAAAATACAGTAAATAACTTAGGGTTTACCGATCAATCCTATTTTAGTAATGTGTAAAGAAAAACATCAAAGAAATGAATCATAAACACATTTGACACATGGATTTTTAACATGGAAACCCTATTAAGGGAAAAACCACTTGGGACTGGTAACCCAAAATGTTCACTCTTCTAAAGTGAGCTTGGTGAATAGCCAACCTTGTTAAAAGTTACAAACACACTGTTAAGTGTGACCTTGTTAGAGGATTTATCACTAACATTTTATCACTTGATATTTGGTATTCACTATGCTATCTTCATGATAAACCTTTTGATACTCATTGGGATGTATCTCAATATATAAAGGATGGTTAGATCCTGCTCGGTTAAGAGACTTTTTGAATCATTGGTTGAACTGAAACAATAAATGATCTGTTCATAAATACAACTTAGACTTGCATATGTTCAGATCTATTGTAATCTCGTAATACCTTTCTGATCAATGTTTCTTTTCAATACCTTTTCTCCACTTCTTTCTGCTCAGTGATGTTGTGCTTCTCTGTTGCTCAGTGTCCACAGAAATATTAGCTCTGTTCTTTAGCTTTTTTGATCAAGACTATATGAAGTATTCTTCACCAGTATTCTCTTCAGTATCTTCTTCTCTATTCACCCCTTATTCATAATGAATTATCTTGTCCCTCTTATAGACATGATTTTACCATTTCTAGGTCTTGGTCTTTCTTTTTTTTTTATGTGATCCATAAATCTTGCCATTCTTTCTTTAAAGCATACTTCAGTTTTATCTCGCAGATTTGTCCTTGACAACTAGAATAAAAACAACTTTAAAACTCTAGCTTATCTCTGGATTTTACCTTGTCGATGAAAACAATGTGATCAGCCAGTTAACTCCATATTTATCTTCTACCAACTAAGTCTTTTTTCATTTCTGAACTTCAGTTCTTTTTGGTGTTTAACTACTTGTTAGCTCAGTCTTGACTTCAGTTTTCCTCGAACATCTCTGTCTGTTAGGGTTGTCTATCCGTCGGGCAACACTGTGAATTTTATTTCCACTCGGGTATCACTATGGTTCTACTCATTGGTAATGCTTGCTCAGGTTTCTCTCTTGGGTATCACTGTGACTCTTCTCTCAGGGTTCTCTAGCCATCGGGGTGCACTTTCTATCAATTTTTTTTGTCACTTGGTGGATACTAAAATTTTATGCATTACTGATAGCATAACCTTTATTTCTTTGGTTCTTTGAAGTCATGAAAACTATGTATATAACCAATCAGATTATATCAAATTGACGTCAATGACAATACAATAGATTAAATGATTTAATGTCTTGCATTAACTTTCTACAGCTCGGTGATCATCAACTTAACATCTTCAAACATTCAATCAATTATAGTTCATCAATCTCTCCCTTTGGCATTGATGGCAATATACTACATTACTACTAATACAATATGAAATATATCAGTTGTATTTCATCAATCTACCAATCTTATTGTTCTATAACCAATACAAATGTTTGGCTCTTGGTAAGCTCTTCTAGCTTAGATTTGTTTCTTGCGGAGTATTTTCTTTAATATGCATTCCCTTCACTGGATAGATGTAGCAGCTTCTAGTTCTGTCTCTCCCTTTGATGTAGAATCTCTACTTTGATATTTTCTCTCCCTTTGATTGTTCCTCTCCTTGATCATCTCTTTTTCCTTTGACATCAATAGATATTTCTCATGTGGATATAATCTCTCCCTTATGTCATCTCTCCCTTAGGATGATCATGATGGATATTTCATATGGATATAACTCTCTCCCTTGTGTCATCTCTCACTTAGGATGATCATGATGGATATTTCATATGGATAGAACTCTCTCCCTTTGACAACAATGCCAAACTATATCCATTCCATTTTTTTTAAATATACTCCTTGAATTTCCCTATCCATCAGCAATACAATGGCTCTAGTGTTCGGTGTAGATAAGTACCTTGCTATGTACTGATGTATCTTTGCAGTCCATCTTTTTTCTTACATAAACACGAATGATCTTCTAGTTTTGTGTAGGCTGATGCAACCTCCTAGTCAGCTTAGTGACCAATAGACAAGGGTAGGACCCCTAGTATCTTTCTCAGGTACTCAAATGTATCTTTAGGTAATGGTTTTGTGAATATGTCAGCTAATTGTTCCTTGGATTGAACATATTCTAGTATCACTTCTTTCTCTTGCACTTGTTCTCTTAAGTAATGATACTTGATTCCAATATGCTTAGTCTTAGCATGCATGACATGATTCTTTGATATGTTTATTGCACTGGTATTATCACAATAGATAATCACTAGTTCAAGAATTTTCATATTCATACCTTCCAGTAATTGTTTGATCTATGCAATGTTAGAGAAATTTGCAGCAGTAGCCACATATTATGCTTCTGCAGTAGACTGTGAGACATGCATCCTTGCATCTTACTTATCCATGTGACAAGTCTATCACCCGTGAAGAATGCTCCTCCTATTTTTCTCTTTGTATCATCTAAGTTTCCAGCCCAATTAGCATCTATATAGACTTGAAGCTCAAATTTGCCTTCTCTTTTATACCATAAGCCATAGTCCTCGGTATTCTTTAGATATCTTAGAATTCTTTTGACAGAAGTCATGTGTGATTCTTTGGGATTAGTAGAGAATCTTGCAACTAGTCCAACTGCATGTGCTATATCTGGTCTAGTATGAACAACATACATGATTTTGCCAATCATAGATCTATATTGGGTTTGATTTACCTTGGTTGACTTTTCTTCCTTTGTCAGCTTGCATCTAGTTGCCATAGGTGTTCCAACTGGTTTGGAATCTTCCATCTTGAATATCTTCAACACTTCCTTGATGTATTTGGATTGTGTGATATGTATGCATGCATCTTGTTGAAGAATCTATAGACCAAGAAAGAGTTTGATCTCCCCAAACATTGACATCTCAAACTCTTTGCTCATTTTATTAGCAATTGATTTATAGAATATATCATTACCCCCAAATATGATATCATCAACAAATATTTCAGAAATCAAAATATTATCATGAGTATCTTCCTTTAAATACAAATTACTATTTTCACTTGTTCTTACAAATCCAATACTTATGAGATAGGAGTGAAGTCTTTCATACCAAGCTCTTGGTGCTTGTTTTAATCCATAAAAGGATTTTTGTAGTCTACAAGCCGTGTTTCTCTTTTTAGGATCAACAAACCCTTATGGTTGTTCAATGTATACCTCTTCCTCTAGTATTCCATTTAGGAATGCAGATTTGACATCCATTTGGTATACCTTGAATCCTTTGAATGCAGCATAAGAAAGTAGAATTCTTACTCCTTCTAGTCTAGAAATGGGTGCAAAGGTTTCTCCATAGTCAATACCTTCTTCTTGTGCATACACCTTGCATACTAATCTTGCTTTGTTTCTTGTGACTTCTCCATTCTCATTCAGCTTGTTTCTGAATATCCATTTGGTACCAATGACATTCTTGTCATCTGGTCTAGGTACTAATGTCCATGCTATGTTCTTCTCAATTTGTTCTATCTCTTCATTCATAGCACTAAACCATTCTCCATTTTCTAGTGTATTATTAACAGATTTAGGCTCAAAATCACAAGTTAAACATCTAGTGTTCAGTGACTTACTTATTGTTCTCATTCCAGCCTTTTTGTTTCCTATGATCTGGTTATGTAGATGATGTATTCTAACATACTTGGAAACTACCGGTTCAGCTCCTTGTTCATCATTCTAATCATCATCTTGACCTTCATTCTATGCCCCATCGCTCGGAACATCATTTTGAGCAATTTCTTGTTTTTTGGTGTTTGCAGCCTGATTCTCGGGTGCATTTTTCTATTTCTCGGGAGCAATATACTATTTCTCAGGTAGAGTGTCAGGTTCTTCATTGTAGACAAATGTGTTGTAGTCTTCTGGTTCTTTTTGGCTTTCCTCATCATTTTTCCCAGCAAATTCATCTATTCTGACATTTTCACTTTCAATTATCTTGTTAGAGGACTTGTTAAGACATTTATAAGTCTTTCTTTTGGTGGAATACCCTAGAAAGATTCCTTCTTAACTTTTGGAGTCAAGATTTCCATTTCTATCATCTTTCAAAATATAACTTGACTTCCAAAATTTTTGAAGTAACTTACATTGGGTGTGTATCCATACCATAGCTCATAAGGTATCTTTTTGGTGTCTTTCTTCAATTGAACTCTGTTCAATGTGTAGATAGCAACACTGACAACTTCCCTCTAGAATGTTTCAGTGATGCCTTTTTAAATCATTAGTATCCTGGCACAATCAACAATGGATTTTTTCCTTCTTTCAACAATCTCATTTTGTTGTGGTGTTCTTGGTGCAGAAACCTGTCTTTTAATTCCATGCTCATTGCAAAAGTTAGTGAATTCATCAGAAATAAATTCTCCTCCTCTATTTGATCTTAAGCATTTCAGTTCCTTACCACTTTGTTTTTCTACAATAGCTTTATACCATTTAAACATCTTGAATGCTTGTGATTTCTCTTTTAAGAACATCACTATCATCATTCTAGAATAATCATCTACAAATAGAATGAAGTATCTATCACCATAGTAACTATTAGTTCTCATGGGTCTACATAGATCAGTATGGACTAATTCTAGAATAGCATTAGATGTATGGGTTTTTCTCTTGAAACTAGACTTTGTCTTTTTACCTTTTTGACAATTATTACACATGATATGTTCAAGCTTTGACATGCTCGGTAAGCCTCTTACTTTACTTTTATTGCTTATCTTAATCATGTTGTCAAAATTCACATGACATAGCCTTTTATGCCACAACCATATGTCTTCGGTTCTAGCCATTAAACAAGTGGTGTTAATATCATCAAGATAGAATAGGTTACCTTTTGTCTATTCACCAGTTCTGATCAACCTTCCTGATTCATTAAAGATCTTTGTCTTTTTAATCTCAAATGCAACTCGGTGATGTGTGTTATTCAGCTATGAAACACTCAACAGTTATAGTTAAGTCCTTTTCCCAAGTATGTATTTTCACATCTGATCACATTATTTAACATTATGGTTCCTTTACTTTCAAGCAAACAAGGTGATTCATTACCCATTCTTATTGATCCACCATAGTAATACTCAAAATTTCAAACTTTTCTTTATCTCCAGTTATGTGCTGAGTGTAGTAACTATCTATAATCCAGACATCATTCTTACTAACCTTAGATATGAGTGTAGTCTCAACATACCTTTCCTCTTCATCTGAATCATCCTTCATGGAAACAAATACTATCTCAATATCTTCATCAGATTCGGTGTCAGTATCTCCAGTGCTATTCTCAGCCAGGTAACAAGCTTTCTTCCCTTTGTCCTTGTAGTCTTGGGTATCTCTTCTATTACATTGTCGGTTGCTTCGCTAATATCTATTATCACCTCTATAAAAATTCTTTTCATGTGACCTGTCATTGTTTCTGTCTTCTTTTCTTTTGTTAGGACATCTAGCAGCAAAGTGTCCAAACTCTTTACATTTAAAATAAACCAATGGTAATTTACCTTTGTATCTACCTTTGCCTCTCTGCAATCTTCTAGCCATTAGTGCTTCAATTTCATAAAGTTCTTGGTAATCACTGTCACTTTCACTATCATTTCTCATAGTGTGTTTATGACTTGACTTACTTATTTTCAAAGAATATTTGAATGCAAACTCAATAGATGGTAAGACATTGTTATCAAATTTATTCATCTCAAGTGAAATAAGTATACCAACCAAACTATCTAGAGTGACATTATTATGTGCTACTACTCTCATTTCTTGTATAACAGATACTATAATAGCATAAACATGTAGTAAGGTTCTTAGGATTTTACTTACCACTTTTTCTTCTTCAAGTACACCTCCAACTCCTCGGATAGCCTTGAATACCTCTAAATGATTCTGCAACTATATTGTGTGATGTTTTCTCCTTCTTTCATTCTTAGGTCATCAAACCTTCCTCTTAGGATTTCTGCCTTAGCTCTTAGTACATTAGCATCTCGTCCATGTACAAACTTCAATTTGTCCCACATTTCCTTTGTAGAGGTGTAGGTTTTGACATCTTCAAATTCAGCATCGAAGAGTGAGGAAGAAAGTTCTATCATCATAGAATTGTGTTCATGATTTTCTCTCAATTGATCAAGTGTGTGAGGTCCTGTAGGAAACACATATCCAATATCCAAGTATTGATTAACATCATTTCCAATACCAGATAGGTGGAGTCGTATCCTACTTTACCATGATGCAAAGTTGTCCTTGTTCAACTTAGGCACATCTCATTTGTTCATCTTGTGATCTTCAGCTTAGGTTGTTAAACCTTCCTTCCAAGCACACAAGCTTTGATATCAATTGGTTGAATAAATGAGAAGGGAGGGGGTGAATCAGTGGCCTCAAAAATTAAACCAATATCAACCCAAAAACTTAGTACCACAATTATAAGCCTCTAGTTATCTTCAGTCCTACAAGATGTATGCCTTGAAATAATCTTATCAAATAACTACTGCTCGGAGTTCACTGTTAAACCTTATTCTTAAGCTTTACCGAATAGCAGGCTAGCATTTACCGAAATATAGTAAATAACTTAGCATTTATTGATCAATCCTATTTTAGTAATGTGTAAAGAAAAACATCAAAGAAATGAATCATAAACATATTTGACACATGTATTTTTAACGTGGAAACCCTATTAAGGAAAAAACCACTTGGGACTGGTAACCCAAAATTTTCACTCTTCTGAAGTGAGCTTGGTGAAGATCCAACCCTGTTAAAGGTTACAAACACACTGTTAAGGGTGACCTTGTTAGAGGATTTATCACTAACAATTTATCAATTGATATATGGCATTCACTATGCTATCTTCATGATAAACCTTTTGATACTCCTTGGGATGTATCTCAATATATAAAGGATGGTTAGATCCTGCTTGGTTAAGAGAATTTCTGAATCAATGGTTAAACTGAAACAATAAATGATATGTTCATAAATACAACTTAGACTTGCAGATGTTCAGATCTATTTTAAGCTCATAATACATTTCTGATCAATGTTTCTTTTCAATACCTTTTCTCCACTTCTTTCTGCTCGGTGATGTTGTGCTTCTCTGTTGCTCGGTATCTGCAGAAATATTAGCTCTATTCTTTAGCTTGTTTGATCAGGACTTTATGAAGTCTTCTTCATCAGTATTCTCTTCAATATCTTCTTCTCTATTTACCCCTTATTCATAAATAATTAGCTTATCTCTCTTATAAACATGATTTCACCATTTTTAGGTCTTGGTCTTTCTTGTTTTTGACATGATCTAGAAATCTTGCCATTCTTGTTGTAAAGCATACTTTAGTTTTATCCCGCAAATTTCTCCTTGACAAATGGAATAAAAATAGCTTTAAAACTCTAGCTTATCTATGGCTTTTAAATTGTCGATGAAAACAATGTGATCAACCAGTTAACTCCAAATTTAGCTCCTACGAGCTAAGTCTTTTGTCATTTCTGAACTTCAATTCTTTTCGGTGTTTAACTCCTTGTTAGCTTGATCTTGACTTCAATTTTCCTTGGGAATCTCTGTCCGTCGGGGTTGTCTATCTGTTGGGGTTGTCTATTCGTCGGGCAACACTGTGAATTTTATTTCCACTCGGGTATCACTATGGTTCTGCTCGTCAGTAATTCTTTCTCAAGTTTCTTACTCGGGTATCATTGTAACTCTTCTCTCGGGTTCTCTATCTGTCGGAGTTCACAGTCTGTCGGTGTTTATTGTCACTTGGTGAATACTAAAATTTTATGCATTACTGATAGCATAACCTTTATTTCTTTGGTTCTTTGACCCTATGTATACAACCAATCAGATTATATCAAGTTGACATCAATGAAAATACAATACATTAACTGATTTAATGTCTTGCATTAACTTTTTGCAGCTCGGTGATCATCAACTTAACATCTTCAAACATTCAATCAGTTATAGTTCATGGATGAAATATTAGGTAGTACAAGAATCAAAGCCTAAGTACTTGATAGAGCCTAAATCTTATCATAGCAAAATTATTTTCCTCTGTGAATTTTGGTCACATCATGTTGATTATGCCTTATGTCTTGATTAGTGTTTAGGGTTTATGACACAATTGCAAGATCTTTTATAAAAACCCTCGTTGTGTTCTAATTTGATGTTACCATTTTTGGGACTCAAAACACTTAAGAGAAGGGTTGTTATTCATTAAAAGGGACCAATTTATGTTACTAGGTTATATTTTTCATATGGTCACCTTTTATTTTCTCCTAGGTCTCGCGGTTTTCTCCTAAAGTCTTTGAGTTCTACGCTTTAAGTATCTAGTGGTTGTATTTTAAGTAAATTAAGTTAAGGGTTATGTGGTCATGCTAGGCGGGTCCCCTTTACCTTACTAGTGCAGAGCTACATGGAAAGTTTTTTATTGGTTCCCGCAATGCCATGAAAACCTTTTCTATACTATTTTATTGATAGCGTCATAGTGGGAGACTGTCATCTGTCACCCTTTGTGTGGCTAAGGGAACTTTTTAAAATATTTAAATATTATATGTTGATTGCATTAAGTTAAGTTTTGAGAAACTTGATGTCCTATCTTTTAGCATATGGTGAAAGTGGACAAATACCTTTTAAATTATAGGAAAAATTTTCTTGGGAGTAATCGAATGGTGTCAAATAGCTTATACAACGGTAGGGTAAGTTTCAAGAAGATATGATGATTGTAATGATCCCGTGATTGAAGATGTGAGGAACTTAAGGATAGCAACATAACTAGAACTTGACACCTGTCCCAGTCGTCCAGTGTTGGGAAAAGATAGGGCCAAATGACAAGGTGGTAACTTGGGTAATTCTTATTATTTATTTCATGGGCCCATGATCTAGGTTATAAGTAAATGTTAGGTTGACCAATGAATATCATTTTATGCGCCAACATGAAAGGGATCGATGACCTAATTCTTATCACACTATGATGTTATATAGGTTATCTTCTACAGTCGAAGGAAATTAGAATGAATGAGGTATGAAATTTGAAGGATAACAACTGAGAACCAAAGGTGTAAGTCTACAAGCTATCATAACAGCATGAGATTCAAGACTCAATGTAGAACATGTTTGCAAGGATAAGAATAGAAATATGAAGGAAATCGATAAAAATTAATTTGATATGACATGCACAAAATCCTAAGGGTCACTTACAATCGACAAATTCACAAGATCTTTAGGCTTATAGATAAGTGATAATGATTTTTGAGACTACTAAAGGAAAATATGCAAAGTTACTGCTATACACCAACAGCTTACCTGACATTCAATGAATACAGTCATGTGCAATACCAAGAAGAGTATACAAAAATTGGAGGTTATAAGTAACACTTCTCAATAGAATACATTATCCAAATGTTAGCAAAAAATGGATGTTGTAAATAATGTGAATGATTTTTGGAATATTGCCAAATTCGTTAGGGTGCAATTACAGGAAGAATATTGGGATAAAGTAGAGGATCCAAATACATTATATCCAGAGGGATATTTAAATGGAGTACCATAGCCAAAGGGATATTTAAAGTTGAATGGAGCAGCATACTCTCAATACACAAGGCTAACATCCTAATGCATCCTGGTGGTGTAATTACAAAGAGTGACAAGATGAAGAAGAGGACGATGAGACCTCAAAATTATGCATGTTCCAGTAGGAACAGGTTTTAGAATCTGCGGAAGGGGATTTTGAGAATCTTGCATCTTGGCACTTTTTGTATCATCAATATCAGTAGAAATGGGTATTAAAGCCCTTATTGGTTTGCAAAGTCTTTGGATATCCTAGATGTGAGTCTTCTTTGCAATGAAAATACTAATCTCAAGCTGATATTGGCACGTCTCTTCAATGTGGTGTTTTCATATGAGACACTTTAATTTCTACGAACAAATAGTTTTTGCACCTGATATGGTTAGGAAGTAGTAGATAAGGTTAGGGAATAATAAAATTTGTTGGGATGTGGTTCTATGTAAAAAATCTTTCTAGGCAAATCAGATTTAGGTATTGACCTAAAGCTTGTTGCATTCTAGTATATATTGGAATCTCAAGGTCGTAGAAAGGGTTCCACAGGTTCCAATTCTTGATGGTTCCAATAGCATGTTTAGGTAAAAATGAGAATATTGTAAATCTGACTACAAAGAAAATAAATGATAGTTCAGTATCAATTTTTAGATAGGATTTGGAATGAATAAAGTTGTATTTTTTCTTATGACATAAATAATATAAGAATTTAATAGAAACATATTTCATATCCATTTCTCAAGTGTACAATTTTACAATATTTTGAATGAAATGAATGAAGGATTTTTCTCATTTAGTGCACTGTTGTGGTGTGTGTAATTGTATTGTTCATGCTTTGATCTAATGGGTCAATTAAATTATTGAATAAGATTACAGATTGGTAAGGCTTATGCATGGATTCTAATAAATAGTTTGGGTTGGGATTGTTGATGGGATGTATTCTAAGGAAATATTATCCTAGATCTTGTGCTATAGTCAAAGTTTATTATATTTCAATTTAGGTTTCATGACTCTAGTCCCAAATGGAATAAGGCACTGCTCATAGCTTATATTTGTTTTTCTATTAGTATTGTGTTCATGTTTACCTGATATTGGCTACAAAACTCTTAAAATCACATAGAATCTTTTATTTTCATGTATCATTGTTACATGTTGTTACCATCTCATGCTCCAATAGGCAGAGGATCAGTAGGAATAAGCCATTTCATATAATTCTCCCTCTTTTTTGAGATTTTATATGAGATTATCTACTTGGTGATAATGTATTTGTAAATATGATGCTGAGATGGTAAATACATTAATGGATCACCCTCTCAAGTTTTGTAGAGCCCAAAGTGTAGAAGGGTTTGTTTGATCCTTGTCAGTTGTTCCAAGTCCCTTAGATTATTGAATATTGGGGTTGGCTTCTCCATAGGTGACTAAACAATCAACTTGGTTTCTATTTTGTAGTGTAAACCCTTTTTAGGAACCAATAGTACGCATCTGCTATAGATGCCAGTAGTTGGCATGGACAAAGAACTCATGCCAAAGCTTACTCATTGAATCTCCATGTGAAACAAAATATGACCTAACAAGAGACAAACTATAAAAGACATCAAAGTATCACAAATAAGATTAAAGATAAACGCTCCTAGAAGCCACAATAACATGAAGATCATGGAGGATCAAATAACCACACCATGAGGTGTTAAAATAACTGTCTTACTAGTGCAAAAGTCTTCAATCTAATACATATAGAAGATTGATGGAGATGTTAAGAACAAAAATAATATCTTGAATAAATCCACCCTCAAGTTGAATAAGGCTTGAACCAATGCCTAAAATATATCTCCTAGAGTCATCAACTACAATATGTGATGTGCCACAATAAAAAGAAGATGCAACTAGGTCTTGAGAATATATTGTAAGGAAGATAAGGTAGCATAACAAATTTTATGATAACCTTGAAAGGAGGGATATGTAACTTTTTCTCACATATTTACAAAGAATAGAGAATATATATATATATATATATATTGTTGGGATTAATGGGAAGTAGTAATGAGAGGGGAGGGGTGAATCAGTACCTCTAAAACTTTTTAACACTTTTCACCTTTGATCATTAGTAATCATTCTTTACTGCATTACCGACCATTTATGATGTTCTTTCTTATGCATGTAATATTAATTCATAATCTTTAATTGTTTGCAACATTCATAAAATTAATAAACACATAACACAAGATATGATATCACAGAAAACTCTTGTTAGGAAGTAAAAACTGCGGTGGGGATAGCACCCACAAAACTTCACTATCTGAAGAATGGAAGGGAGCTATTAAAGGCTTACAATTGATCACTTCTGATGATCTACCATGTTAGGAGTATTAAAGTGGAGACCTATTAAGATCCACTCTATTAAGAGCTTTTAGCAACACTAATGAAGTGTGCGCTCGGTTAAGAGATTTACAATAGGACTGTTAGGTCCACCTTTCTTGAAAGGATTTCTTAAGTGTACTACACTTGTTAGAATGAGTACAATAGGTTTGAATTGACTGAATGCAATCTATAGTTTCTGATCATAGATCCATTAAAGCTCTCATAATATGAATATCACCTATAGTGACTGATTAATACCTTTTCTCTGCTCGTCGGTAGCCTGTGTTCTATTCTTGAAACTGATGTGATCCTTTTATGTCCTTCTACATGAATTCTCTTGTTTGATCCCTAGATTCTCTTAGTGGCTACAATTATCATTGAACAACATGTTCACAATAGATTGAGCATCTATATATACAAGTATTTTACCTATTCTATAATTACACATTACAATGTTAACTCTTGATCCAAGGTATACAACTTGACCTTGATCCTTTAGTTTGCATATTTTAAAATAGTTGAACTGATTAAAAAATAATAATTACATTGCTTTCTCCACACATAACGGATTTAAAACAAATCAACAAGCTAAATATAAAATTGCAGTGATTTATTTGATGTGGAAAGTCAGATCCACTTTTTGCAAGATGTAACTGACTGTGAATTCTTGATCGTCGGGTTGAACTAAAAGTTTGTCAGTGTTCCGTTCTTGAAATGATCGTCGAGTTCCCTTCATCTGTCGGGTTCCTCTCTTTTCTATTTCGTTGGGTTGCACTGTTGGTTACTCATCGGGTTCCCTTGTCCTTTTTGTCATCAGGTAGCACTGAATAGTGTTTGTCGGGATGCTTTGTACTTGGTAGTATTGGGTAACCTTGGTGTTGCATAGTGTTGTGCCCTATTTGTCAATGTAGTGTAAACCAATGTTTTAGATCATGTTTTTCCTTGTATACAATAATGGAAAAATATAATTCCTTCAATCTCCCCCTTTGACATTAGTATCAAAAATTGATATATGCATAATACTAAAGTATTTAGTATGTACACCATGTATATATCCTTTTCGTTAAATGACTCCCCCTAACTGTATGCTTTGGTATAGTATAAGTATATGTACATGTATACTTGCCTTTATACTATACATTCCCTTGTTCTTTGATCTTTCAAATGACTGACTGTACGGATCATTTCCCCTTTCTTTTATTTCCCCCTTCTTTTACTGTTGACTGTACATATCATTTCCCCCTTTATTTGATACTCATGAGAAAAATGTACAACTTATAAGTTGTCAAAAATGTGACAAAAATGTGTAACTTACAATGTGTTGAGAATGTGTGAGTGGGTTGTCTTGATATCTTCGAGAAATTTCTCCCATTTTTCTTTCAGGAGTTCTAGTGCCATGTGCTCTAGTTCTATTCAGGCATGCATATCATAAATGTTGTCTAAGACAAACATTTTTTGGGTGGCAATTAGTTATCTTGCCTCTATCATATGTTGTTGAAGTAGTGTGAGTGTCGGTAAGAGTTGTTCTTGAAGCTCATTTACCTCATCTCTGAATTTTGTCTCTGTAATCTGTATGTCTTGTCTCAATTTTTGAGCTTGCTTGAGCTGCTCATTGTGCAATTTGACTACCTCTTCCTTATTCATAAGACTTTGTGCACTTGTCTAAAGATCAACATCTATCTATGCTATCTTTTTGGTATACTCCTTGGTGAGTTGATCAAGCATGCATAACTTTTGTATTAAAGTTATAGCTTCTGAGATTATTGGATCTATTGTGCTAACCAGTTCAGAAAGCTTTACCTTTTGCAATGCCACTTCTTGGCTTATCTTTTCCACTAACTTGAACTCATATTTATGTTCAATTATAGCTTACATTGCCTTCTCAACATCTATGTTATGAGATGTGATTTCATCTGTGAGAACCACTAATTGATCAAGCATTTGGGCTATTTGATCAACATCTACATCAGGTACAATTTGTTAAAGTATTCCTCGTGCTACTTCAAGTACCTTTGCCTCTTTGAAGGATTTTCTCAATTTGTCTTGCATTGCTTTCCTCTCACAAATTCTTGCATAATTTGTTAATGCAGTTGGATCTAATGTCCTAGGATCAAAAACTAGAATCTCAATGATTTCATCCAGAGTCACTGGATTCTTATGCTTGCTTTTCTTCTTCCTTGAGATTTGAGTGGATGAAGATGTATGAACTACCATTGCTAGTTCAATTGTCTTTTATGATGTACTTGGTGAAGGCTTTGTTGAAGATGCTTCTTGTGTTTTTTTCTCGGGGTTCACCTATTGGTTTTGTGAAGACGTCTCTCCATCAACCTTGGGTGTCTTTGCAGATTTTTCTTCTATCTTCTTTTCCTGCTCATCTGTCTTGCATTCTTCACCTTTTTATTTTTGCTTGTCCACTTATACTTTTTGTGCTTCCTCTTTACTTTGATCAGTAGAATTGTCTTTCTAATCATCAGTTGCAGCTTGTTCTATAGTTGTATCCTTTGTTGCATCAGTTGTGTCCTTTGTCTCACTATCACCCTTGTCCTCAAGTATGCTAGTATCTGCTGCATTAGATTCTGCATTACCTTCTAGAATATTTATGGCCTTTATTAGCACTGGCATATTATCCTGAGTGCTTACTTGTGTTGCATCTTGATTTGTGTCCTGCTCATTGGTTTGATCCTGGTGAGCAGTGACAACTTCATCCTTTTGTATTTGGTCAGCAAGGTCCAGACCTATGATGTCAATTATTGATGTGTCCAGCCATATTTCATCAGCAACATCCATGTCTTTGTTTGCTTGGGTCTCTATTTTTTGTTTCTTGATTTGATCCTTAAGAAATACAAAAATTACATCATCTTCTTTTTGTGGATCCTTATCAGAGTCATAATGTGTGATGTCTTGAATGTCAAGATCGTCCATGACTTTGTCTAAGTCAATTAGCTCAGCATTATCTACATTGTCCAAATCAATGTGCTAAGGGCTTTCCTTGTCCTTCTCCTCCTCTCTATGAGGTGTGTCAGTGAGAAGTAACTGATTCTCATGACTTGTTGACTCTGCAGGTAGATCTAAGAGTTGTCTCCATTTGGTCTCTATCATGGTATCTAGCTCTATAAAATTATCTTCTAGCACTTTGTAAGCTCTAATTTTAGCTACAAATTTTCTTGAGTGCTTCTTCATTATTTCCTTGATCTCTTCCATCTTTGATTTGGGAGGCATAAGTGTGACAAGTACCCTCTCCTTTGCTTCTCTTTCTATGTGTAGAGCATATGACCATTGTTGAGATATTTGGTTACCCAACTCTTTGGGTATTTGACTTATAAACTCTACTGGTACATATTCAAACTTGACCATTGCCCTTATTATGGCATCTTGTCTCTTGTTTTGGTCTTCTAGTTCAATTTTATCCCATTGTCTGATCTTTCTATTATTAATGGTACCGGTAGTAGTAATTGAGTCAACAATTTCATCAATTGTTCTAGTAAGAAAACTTTTCTTACTTACATCAGGCTCATCCTGACCATTCTTTTTCTCCTCTTTGTAGGTGTTTGTTTCTCTATTTGCTGCTTTCTTTTCTTTGTTGGTTGCTTCCTCTTATAGGTCCTTACTTGACCTTTCTTAAGAGGTGTGGTATTGGTCTTTGTAGTTTGACTCCTTGTCCTTTGTTTCTTTGTAGGAGTTGGAGGTGTATCAGACTTAGTTGCCTCAGAATTTGATTTCTACTCATCTTTCCCTTCACCGATGGTACACTATTCATCGGTTTCCTTTGTCTTTTCTTTTTCCTCCTCATTAACCGATAGAATATTTTTAAGATTCTTAACCATCTTATTATTCTTGTTGACAATATTTTTTATTTCTAGGCCTCTTTTTATCTTTGACCTGGCCTCTTCATAAGTGCCAAAACTTGGTTGTTTTCTGTCAATTGGCTCATTGATCAATGCATCAATTGCATTTGTAGCTTGATCAATGTTGATTTCATAATCAAGAAGGGCTAACCAAGTTGTTCTTGGTAATATCAATTTTATGTGTGTGAAATATGTATCTACCATAAAACATATCTCATCCCTATGTTTTTCAATTAGTTGCTCAAGGATCCTCACTCTTTCCATCATCTTTTCCTTGAATTCAAGAAAGTATGCAGTCATAATTGAATCAAAATTATCTCCTAGTGACTTAATAAGTTCACTAATTTGCAGTGTGACTGGTTTTGTAGTATCCCATTTCACTTTTCCTACTGAAGGAAAGCATTCTTGAAAGTAGAAAAATATACACATGATAAGTGAGCCAAACTTACATGTGTTAGTCTTTGCAGACCTTGTTTTTTTCATGTTCTCATTAAGTTGTTTTAATAGGATCTCACATAGATCCATCTATATACCCTTTTTCACTATCTTGTAAGCTATGCTTACTGATATAGATACAATGTTGTTAAGCCTTATTTCCTGGAATATATTGTACCCAATTACACGTGCACCAAACCTCAGTTCTTCATCGGTGATGGTGTTAACCTTAAGGCCTCTGTTATCCCACATAGAATTTGTGATCTTTTCAACTTCTGGCCTAGAGGGATGCTTATGTGCCTTAGGCTTGTTGGTTATTGGATAACCAGTTATAGCATGAAGGACATCCTTAGCGATTTTCTCAGGTTGATCTAACCATAGATTATGAGCATGCATTCTGCTCAAAACTAGCCTAATCCAGTCGATTTTGAAGTCCCTCGGGAAATATAGGGGATTAGTTATCCCTTCAACCTCTAAGTGTTTGTGCTCTTCCTTTAGGTTCCCTTCTGCATCACATAGCTTCTTGTAAGCTTCATCCATCTCTAGATCACCTATTTCAGTAATCTTACAGTGAATGTAGGACCTTACGTCCTCTATTAGAAAAACCCTAGGTGGAATCTTAGAAAATGCACCGGATTCATCACGTTGCAATGAAATCTCCAGGCATATCTTGTACTTTGGTTCTACATAGGTGTTTTTCTTTATCAACCTAACCATATTCTTCTTATTATTCTTGATCTTTAAATTTCTTGAAGTGGTTGTCATTGTTTTTCAAATTTAGGGCTTTCTTGAAAATAACAACAGAGTTCTTTAGTGCCCTCGGTACCTACTTCGATCCATGAAACTGGTGAGTGATCTATTTGGAGTGTTCTTGGATTGAGTCGAGGTCGCTCTGATCTATGATCTTTTATCACTTTGGTTTCACTCTGATTTTTCTCTTCAAATCGCGTGTGCAGAATGAAGTGGTTTCGTCAAGTATTTATAGACTTTTTCCCTAAGTCTATCATAAATGCTCAACGACTCATCAAGTCATGAAGACAGAGCTCATCAGGAAGACTTTCAAAATCATTGTTAGTGTTGTCAAGATTCTCAGGATGGCTATTAATATTTTTGTTTTCCCCAACGTATATCGGTGTATCGTCATAACAAATTTATAAATTTGCTTTCTTACCGATAATTGTTGGGTTACATTGGCAACTTAGCCATTTTATGTGTTGACCAAAAATTCTCAGTAAGTGTAAACAACTTATCCTTTATGTTCACCATGTTAGTAATAACTGAGAGGGGGGGTGAATCAGTGGCCTCAAAAATTTATCCTTTAATCAATAACCACCAATCTAATAAATCTTAGATTATTAAGTCCCTACAAGATGCATGCCTTGAAATACTTATGATGATTAACTATTTGTCAGTTTACCTTGTTTGTCCTTATTCTCCTTGATAACCAATAAGCAGTAAAACTATTTAACGATACTTAGTAAATATGCAGAGTATACCAATCAATCCAGAAATGCATATGTGAAATGTAAAACAATAAAGTAATAAACCATACACACATAACACATGGATTTTTAATGTGGAAAACCTATTAAGGGAAAAACCACTGGGACCGGTACCCCAAATTTTCACTCTTCTAAAGTGAGCCCTATTAGGAGCCAACCCTGTTAAAGGTTACAAACACACTGTTAAGTGCGACCTTGTTAGAGGATTTTAATAATAGAATGTCACTTGATATCTGGCATGTATATGCTACCAATATTGATCAACCTCTCTGGGCGCAATAGGTATCTAGCATATCTGGTGCTACCTAACTACATCAGCCTCCTTCTTAGACTATGTGTTGGTATCGGTCACTTAATGCTATCTTCATGACAATATTTTTGGCAATCTGTTAGGATATACCTCAATTATAGAAGACTGTTAAGTCCTGCTCTATTAAGAGACTTAATGCTTCAATGGTTAAACTGAAACAAAATGACATGTTTCTAATGCAACTTGAATTGCATATTTTTAGATCTATTTAAGTAAAATAACTCTCTGATCAATGTATCAATTCAATTCTTTGTGCTCCACACATTCTTCTCTGTGATGTTGTGCTTCACTACTCGTTGGTGTCCGCAAAATTCTTTAGCTCTTCTTCAGCTTGATTGATCAAGACTGTATGAAGTTATCCTTCATCAATTTATCTTCACCATCCTCTTTCTATTCACTCCCCTTCCTATGTATGTGAATGCTTTTGATTATGGAAATTAATTATGCTTGTTTCTTATATAGACATGATGTTCCTTAATTCTTGATTCTTGATTCTTGATTCATGGCGTGAAAAACAATCCACCCAATTTGATTTATAGCTTTAACTCCTGATTTATCTTGTAGTTATCTTCTTGCCAACTGTACAAATCTTCTTTAAATCAATTACTTAACTCTGGTCAAATAAAACAAATAAAGAAACCATTTAAGTCTATCCTTAAGCTCTACCAGTTAGATATTTTGTCATTTTCTGAACTCTCTACTCTGTCGGTCAACTCTGTAGTTAGTCGTCAGTGTTAACTGCCAGTTCTGTCGGTGTGACTCTAGTTAACTTTGGGATCTTCATCCGTCAGGCATCATTGGATTTTAATCATCGGGTAACTCTATTTTCAGCTCATCGGGAATCCTATGATTTTGCTTCGTCAGGAAACACTGTCTTCTTCTTGTCAGGTATCACTATGACTTTTGTTCTTTGCCTTTACCGATGGTGTGCACTCCATCAGTGTTGTCTATTACTTAGTGAATACTTGACTTTTATGCATTGCTAAAAGCATAACCTTTGTTCCATTGATTCTCTGAAGTCTTTGGCATTATGTATATGACCGTACAGATTATATCAAGTTGACATCAATGACAATACAAACCATTCACTAATTTAATACCTTGCATTATCTTCAACTTAATATGATCAAACATTAAATTAGTTACATGTCATTAATCTCTCCCTTTGGCATTGATGGAAACATACTATATTATCACACTATACTATTTCTAATACAATATTAAATACAATTGTTGAGATTCATCAGATTACCAAAAGGTTTGTTTTGATAACTGATAAAAATGTCTAACCTCCGGTAAGCTCTGTGTTAGCTTAGATTTGATTCTTGCAGCTTTATGTGTTTCTTTTACTGATGTGTTGTGTTCTCTTCTTGTGTCAATTTCTCTCTTTTTACTGTTCTTCTTCTTGATGTCTCTGTCTTTTTTCAGCAATCTCTCCCTATGGATATGATCTCTCCCTATTGGAGTAATCTGATAATGGATAATCTTTCTTCTTTTTCTGAAGACTGTGATAATATGGAAACTTTCTCTCCCTTTGAAAACAATGCCAAACAAATATC
>MU228471.1:7575211-7590043 GCA_018584345.1 Thuja plicata | reverse complement strand
AAAGTTGTCTTTGTTCAACTTGGGCACATCTTGTCTGTTCATCTTGTGATCTTTACTTAGGTCTTGAAACCTTCCTTCTAAGCACACAAGCTCTGATACCAATTTTTAGTAATAACTGAGAGGGGGGGTGAATAAGTGGCCTCAAAAATTTATCCTTTAATCACTAACCACCAATCAAATAAATCTTAGATTATTAAGTCCCTACAAGATGCATGCCTTGAAATACTTATAATGATTAACTATCTGTTGGTTTACCTTGTCTATCCTTATTCTCCTTGATAACTGATAAGAAGTAAAACTATTTACCGATACTCAGTAAATATGAAGAGTATACCAATCAATCCAGAAATGCGTATGTGAAATGTAAAACAATAAATTAATAAACCATACACACATAACACATGGATTTTTAACGTGGAAACCCTGTTAAGGAAAAAACCACTGGGACCGGTACCCCAAATTTTCACTCTTCTAAAATGAGACCTATAGGAGCAAACCCTTTTAAAGGTTACAAACACACTGTTAAGTATGACCTTGTTAGAGGATTTTAATAATAGAATGTCACTTGATATCTGGCATGTATATGCTACCAATATTGATCAACCTCTCTGGGCACAATAGGTATCTGGCATATCTGGTGCTACCTAACTACATCAGCCTCCTTCTTAGACTGTGTGTCTATATCGGGCACTCAATGCTATCTTCATGACAATCTTTTTGGCAATCTGTTAGGATATACCTCAATTATAGAAGACTATTAAGTCCTGCTCTGTTAAGAGACTTAATGCTTCAATGGTTAAACTGAAACAAAATGACATGTTTCTAATGCAACTTGAATTGCAGATTTTTAGATCTATTTAAGTACAATACCTCTCTGATCAATGTATCAATTCAATTATTTGTGCTCCACACTTTTTTCTCTATGATGATGTGCTTCACTGTTCATCGGTGTCCGCAGAATTCTTTATCTCTTCTTCAGCTTGATTGATCAGGACTGTATGAAGTTATCCTTCATCAGTTTCTCTTCAGCATCCTCTTTCTATTCACTCCCCTTCTTGTGTATGTGAATTATTGTGATTATGGAAATGAATTATGCTTGTCTCTTATATAGACATGATGTTCCTTAAATATTGATTCTTGATTCTTGGCATGAAAAACAATCCACCCAATTTGATTTACAACTTTAACTCTTAATTTATCTTGTAGTTATCTTCTTTCCAACTGTACAAATCTTCTTTAAATCAATTACTTAACTCTGGTTGAATAAAACAAATAAAGCAATCAGTTAAGTCTATCCTTAAGCTTGGCCAGCTAGATATTTGTCATTTTCTGAACTCTCTATTCTATCAGTCAACTCTGTAGTTAGTCATCGGTGTTAACTACTAGTTCCATTGGTGTGACTCCAATTAACTTCAGGATCTCTGTCCACCGGGCATCATTGGATTTTGCTCGTCAGGTAACTTTATTTTCATCTCGTTGGGCATCCTATGATTTTGCTTCGTCGGGCAACACTATCTTCTGCTCGTCGGGTATCACTATGACTTTTGTTCTTTTCCTTTACCGATGGTGTGCACTCCATCGGTGTTGTCTGTCACTTAGTGAGTACTTGACTTTTATGCATTGCTGAAAGCATAACCTTTGTTCCATTGATTCTCTGAAGTCTTTGGTATTATGTATATGACCATACATATTATATCAAGTTGACATCAATGACAATACAAATCATTAACTGATGTAATGCCTTGCATTATCTTCAACTTAATATGATCAAACATTCAATTAGTCACATGTCATCACACCGATGATTTTTTGTATGTGTTTACCGATGTGGTTGTTTTCTCAGAATTGTAACAAGTAACATAATATGCATCTTAATTTATGCAGATTTTGACTATCTATCAATTTGTATAATGGAACTAATGCAAAATATGACTTGGTGTAGTGTAGTTCCATACTTACTTGTTTAGCTTAAGTGGGGGTGGTGATGTCACTGGATCCATTGGATGGGGTGTAACCATTTTCATTACTTGGTCCAACTTCATCATTGCTTTAAGCTTTTCTACACATTTTGTCTCTAGCCCTCCGTATATCTTTAATGGTGTTTCCATTGGGATATATGCTTATCTCTATCATTCATGCTTTGCAGTCCTTTTTGAAATGACCAACTTTGTGACAGTGTAAGCATGCCATTCTGGGGTTTGTCCAGCCTTTGGACCTTTTGGTCCATGCTCTCATGCAGTTTGCAGTAATGTGACCATATCTACCAAATGTTGTACAATTTATCCATGTACTGTAGTCCCATACATATTGATTACTGATTCTCTTTGGTTGATAGGGAGTTTCTTGACCTTTAGGCTTCCATGCTTTCCTTTTCTTTTTCTAGCATTCAAGGCTCGTGTGCCCATTCACTTTGCATGTAGGACAATATTTGTTCATGTAGGTTTCCTTCTTTGGTTGATCCATCTTAGACTTACATTCATATGCTTTATGTCCTTTCTTGTTACATTTATAACAGAATCCTATTAATGAAGATGTAGATTTAGGAATACCTTTCATTTTTCCTCCACACATTTGATGTGTGGCCTTGCTTTCCACAGTGTTTGCATGTAAGCTTTCTTGGTCTTAGATTTTCATACACATTCTTTGGATTGGCTTGATTTGATGATTCTCCATTTTTTTTAAAGCCTAGACCATTTTTGTTGTTGACTCTTCATTTTCCTTCAAGAAAATCATCCATTCTTTTATTACTTTCTTTAGCCTTTCTGATAATTTCATTATGCAGTTACTGAACTCTAACCTCATGCTTTAGTTTTTCATTCTCTTCTCTTTGTTCACCGATAGCCTATACTCTTTCAATGAGTTCTATATTCATTATGTTTTCTTATTGAATCATAAGAATAATCTGATTTGTAATCTCATGGTGATGCTTAGCATGTCTTTGAATTTATAACTCATTTTCTTGTAGCTTCTCTGTAATCTTCCTTCTGTCATCAATAGCTAGTGTTCTTTCTTACCATCTGGGTCTCTTGACCAATTTGCAACATCTTTATTTTCTCTTTTAGATGTTGATTGATCTCCATTAGATTTGTGATGTTCTCTTCTGATGTATTTGATGCATTACTTGTATTTGATCCTAAAGACTCAAAGAAATCTGGTATCTCTTCTTCTTGATAATATTTTTCATTGCTCTGAGTTCTCATTGATGACATTAAGTTTTGCCATTAGTATACTTAAAGGGAAAAACATGATGAAGGTCATCGGTATAAGCATAACCGGTGGACAATAAGAATAACTGGCAGACAGCAAGCATACCCGACAGGAAAATGTCTAACATGAAAATGCTAAGTATATAATTTACCGACGAACAAGCATAACCGATGATACAATTTTGAGAACATTGCCGATGGAGAAGAAAAGGCATACCTAAAAAATAGTTCAACAAAGGAACACCAGCGGAGAAGAAAATTGACAGACTGACAGAGCAACCCGACCATTAGAACCGATAGTCAGTTAAAGAACCCGCAAATAGTGGTTTTGATTTTTACACATCAGATAAAGCAATGTAATTCTATTTATAGATTTTTTATTTTTTTTAAATCTTAACTTGAGGGTCAAGCAAGCTTATTTTAAATGTTTTAAAGCATCCTAATAGATCTAAAACATATCTAACTAAAGATCAAGGTCAAGTTGTAAACCTTGGATCTAGAGTTAATTGCAAAATCTTGAATCAAGAAAAGAGCTAGAAACTAGTATAAATAGATGTTCCATCATTTTTAATACAAGAGACTTGTAATCCTTTGAAGAATGATAGTAGCTATGGAGAGCATCTAAGCAAAAGAAGATAATTCATGAAAATTTCACAAACAGATCACAACAGTTATCAAGAACACAGGAAGGCTACCGACAAGTAGAGACAAGGTATTACTCAATCACTTTGTTGGTGCTCAAATTGAGAGATTGAATTTTCTATGGACTTTCCAATCCAATGTTGGGAAACCTGAGTGATTTGGCCTACTAACAAGTCACAACCAAGTCAAGGTTGGAACTTCTGCAATTTTGGCTCTGCAAAACCAAGGATGGCAGGCCTATACCTTGACTTATCCTTCAAGTTACAAGGCTTTTTATAGCAGATAAGAAACACTTCAACCTTCTCTCTCAAGTATGGAAAGGAACTTGAAAGAAATCTAACAGAAAGCAATATATCATGAACTATAAACTGAAATACTTTAAGTAATTAAAAGAATGTTTAGTAAATGTGTATGTAATTTGAATGAATAGATAGATAAGATAGCACAAAATTATAAACAATGAACTCAATAACTATAATCCAAATAATGATTAGACCAGTGCCTTACTGTACCATGGGAAATAGAGTCAAGATCATTCCAATCTTATGTTCAACCTGAGAGACAGTTTTACAAGAAAACTTATCACTTCAAAGGTGTTATGGAATGTACATGCAACCTAAAACAAATTCAGAGATATTTCAAATGGGTAGTACTTCTCAGATGACAAATCAATTGAGCGAGGCCTCAATCTACAGAATTTAACCATGAAAAATAAGAAAACCAACTGAAAATATAGACTATGAATCAAATCAGGAATCATGCACATCAAACTATCACTTTGAAGAAGTTCTATTGGTTTATCTGAGGGACTAATTGTAAAATGATAATGAAATAATTTCACATGTGAAAGAAAAAGGACTTATCTTTATTTGATTTTGGAAAATAGTACATCCGGGTCCATGTTACAGTTGTTGATCCAAAACTATCTAAATATTTGAAATTGTATTATATTGTATTCCCCTCTCTTTACATTTTTCATTATGTATATATATGTGTTTGAGTGGATTTCACACCTTTTTAGGGTGAAAAGTCACAACTCTTATTACAAATTATTTTGAAAAAACAATAAACTAACTAAAAATAACTATCTAACTTTCGGATTTGGCTTTGGAAAAAAATCCAAAAAACCTCATGAAAAGCTAATATTTCTACTAGAGATAGGAAATTTGATTTCCCGAACTGGGTCATTTTTAGATTTTTAAAATTAGACCATCTTTATCCTCTGTCGAAATCATCTTTGTAGCAGGTCTAAATTCCAGCATTTTCTGAAGACTTTGATTAGTTAGTTCTATTTATTTGTGTCATAAAGCTTCCTTCCTTCGATATTTTTTTTTTATGGAGAAACATGATTCTTGATAATAGATTGAGACTTCTAAATTATCAAAAATTAAGGAACCACCAGTGGCACTTTCTGGGGACGTATGCTCCCTGTGAGCATAGCGAGATTCCAGCTATCTCTAGAGAAGCAAACCAAGTATCCACACTTAATCTGATGCAAAGTAAAATTGGGTGGCCCCAGGTCTACCCCAAAAAAATTGAACATTTCTACTTTCCTCTATCAAACACATAATTATGATCATGTAATACTTTAGATCTCCCGAATACGATGCCACCATTCTCATGGACAACATTCACTGCTTTATTAGCATGCTTTGACTTTTGTTTACCCTTAGAAAAGTCAGCAGGTGCACTGTAGTCCTTGCTAAATAGAATATCCTCATGAATTTGATCAACCCTACCAGTAACTATATTAAGCTCTTCTACTTGGATTCTTTTATGTACACAATCTTCCCTATACTCAAGATGTTGTTTCTCTTCACAAAAAGGATTTGGAGATAACTCGCATTCAGGAACTTCCTTCTTATCAAGAATTTGATCAGATAAGATACTCGGATAATTTTCAGAACTAATCTTCAACACATTCTCTTCATTATGTCTGTTTGATTCCATCTCATCTTCACATGTTTGATACAACTTCTACTCATAGGATGAAATAATGCATGTCTCACTTTCTAAATACACTTCCCCGTACATATTTTGAGTTCCATCATCTTCAAAATGATCATTAGGCCCACTATCTTTATCATGATGTTGATGGACTTGATTGCATAGAAAATATTCTTCAAATAATGGATTCAAGGATATAGAGAACTCAGGAATATCTCCATGAGAGCTCTCATCTGATACTTCTTTTTGTTCATATGTTGTATGATGTTCTATTTCATCTCCATTATTTGATTCCTGAAATTTATCATCTTCTTCATCTAGTACTCCCTGAGTATGTACTAATCCATCAAGTTTCTTATCATGGTGCATTGAGAAAAAAATTTGACCACTCTTCTCAACATGTTTTTTATATTCAATGTGTAGTAAATATGAGATTTCTTCTGTACTGAGAAGATCTTCTTCCTCATGGTCATTGATACATATTTCCATACATATCTCATCATTTTTAGATTCTTCTTCAACCTGATCCAAAATTTCTTCCTCTATGTCATCATTCTTTTCTTCCCTTAATACCTCACATATTTTCTCAATAAAAACTAATAGTTGAGAATCATGGTAGATTCGTAAATCACAAAGTTTATCCATTAATTCCCTTCCCAGAGGCCTGATATCTGAAGGTATTTCCTGATAGATCTTTATCATTCTCATGAACAAATGTAGTGCAGGTTCACCTTTATATCTTTCCAAATTGAAGAATGTATCCAAAGGGGACATGTAAGATTCTTCCTCTATGTCATTATTCTTTTCTTTTCTTAATTCCTCACATACTTTCTCAAGAAAAAATATCAGTTGAGAATCATCATATATTCCTAACTCATGAATTTTATCCATTAATTCCCTTCCAAAAGGCCTAATATCAGAAGGTATTTTCTGATAAATCCTTATCATTCTCATGAACAAATGTATTTCAGATTCTCCTTCATATCTTTCCAAATTGAAGAATGTATCCAAAGGGGACATGTCTCAAACGTATAAAGAAACCATTTCTCAAACTGTCTCCATGATGAAATACATTGTGTGGGTAGTGATTCATATACTTGTCTAGCATTATCTTTTAACATCATGACAAATAGCCTCATTACCTGATCCTCTGTAGAAACCTCATAATCTTCTATGAATGTATAAATACATCCAAGTGTTGTAGTGTCGATTCATCCCATTTTCCATGGAACTTTGGTACAAGCTGTGAAATTTTAGGGGATAACTTATTTGGGATGCATTGAAATCTCCTAAGGTCCAATGGCCTGATAGCATATGGAATAAAAGGATTTCTTTGAAATAATGGATAGATATGAAAAAAAAATCCACCATCTCCTTCTGAGTCTTCTCCCTCAGTAGAGTCAATGACTAAAATGCTTTGTTCAATAGATTCGCCACCTTCTTATCAGAAGGAAAATACTTACTGTCTTCTGAGTTCTTTTCTCCCAGTAGAGTCTTAAATATATCACCAGAGCTTCTAGGTAAAATAAAAAAATGTTCTTTTGAACAACTCCCTAGCGGAGTCACCAATCTGTTGGTGCTCAAATTGACAGATTGGATTTCCTATGGACTTGCAATCCAATGTTGGGAAGCCTGAGTGATTTGGCCAACTAACAAGTCACAAGCAAGGCAAGGTTGGAACTTCTGCAATTTTGGCTCTGCAAAACCAAGGATGGTAGACCTATACCTTGACTTATCCTTCAAGTTACAAGGCTTTTTTATAGCAGATAAGAAACACTTCAACCTTCTCTCTCAAGTATGGCAAGGAACTTGAAAGAAATCTAACAGAAAGCAATATATCGTGAACTGTAAACTGAAATACTTTAAGTAATTAAAATAATGTTTAGTAAATGTGTATGTAATTTGAATGAATAGATAGATAAGATAGCACAAAACTATAAACAATGAACTCAATAGCTATAATCCAAATAATGATTAGACTAGTGCCTTATTCTACCATGGGCAATAGAGTCAAGATCATTCCAATCTTATGTTCAAACTCAGAGATAGTTTTACAAGAAAACTTATCACTTCAAAGGTGTTATGGAATGTACATGCAACCTAAAACAAATTCAGAGATATTTCAAATGGGTAATACTTCTCAGATGACAGACCAACTGAGTGAGGCCTCAATCAAATGAATTTAACAATGCAAAATGAGAAAACCAATAGAAAATATAGACTATGAATCAAATCAGGAAGGATGCACATCAAACTATCACTTTGAAGAAGTTCTATTGGTTTATCTGAGGGACTAATTGTAAAATGATAATGAAATAACTGCACATGTGAAAGAAAAAGGACTTATCTTTATTTGATTTTGGAAAATAGTACATCCGGGTCCATGTTACAGTTTTTGATCCAAAACTATCCAAATATGTGAAATTGTATTATATTGTATCCCCCTCTCTTTACATTTTAAATTATGTATATATATGTGTTTGAGTGGCTTTCACACCTTTTTAGAGTGAAAAGACACAACTCTTATTACAGATTATTTTGAAAAAACAATAAACTAACTAAAAAATAACTACCTAACTTTCAGATTTGGCTTTGGTCAAAAATCCAAAAAACCTCATGAAAAGCTAATATTTCTACTAGAGATAGGAAATTTGATTTCCCGAACTGGGTCATTTTTAGATTTTTAAAATTAGACCATCTTTATCCTCTGTTGAAATCATCTTTGTAGCAGGTCTAAATTCCAGCATTTTTTGAAGGCTTCGATTAGTTAGTTCTGTTTATTTGTGTCATAAAGCTTCCTTCCTTTGATATTTTTTTTTACGGAGAAACATGCTTCTTGATAATGGATTGAGACTTTTAAATTATCAAAATTTAGGGAACCACCACACTCAAGGTGATTACATACATACATTGTAAGCTATACAAGATTTGTTATTAGCAATTAGAGATTGCATTCACTATCAGATCAACATTTATATTGTAGTTGCATTCTAACAAGTGCATCACAACAGAAATCCTTTTGTAGAAGGTGGACTTAATAGTTATTTAACAAATCTATTAACAGAGTGCACACCTAACGGTGTTTCTAAAGCTTCAAATGAAGTAGATCCTGACAGGTCTCCACTATAATACTCTTAACAGGGTAGATCATCAGAAGTGATCATTTGAAAGCCTTTACCGGCTCCCTTCTTAGCTGCAGATAGTGAAGTTTTGTGGGTAGACATCCCCACCATAGTTTTTACTTCCTAACAGGAGTTTTCTACAATATCATATCATGTTTTATGTGTTATTTGTTTTCATGAATGTTTCTTGAATGTTAATACATACAAAGAACCTATATTATGATCACACATACATAATCAAAGATGAACATATAGATAGGTATATACAAATCTGATGACACAAAGGTTAATGGGCCAATCATAGAAAAAAATTTAGAGGTACTGATTCACCCCTCCCCTCTTAATACACCATTCCAATAAATCCAACAATTGGTATCAGAGCTAAGTCTCTTTCTTGAAAAGCTTAAACACTTAAGAGGAAAGATCCACACGATGGAAAAGTGCAGACTAGACAAGACTATTGAGAATGAGTAATTGCAAATTTAGATTTACTATGAGTAGTATAAAGAGGCAAGAGTAAACATGAGAAAGTTGCTTGATGAAAGAAAGATCATGCAAACTAGGCTTAATGAAAAAGATTATCAAGAAGAGGAGATCCTAGACTACTTCAACAATGTTGAATCATCAACGAGAAAAGCTTCAGACACATCAGTAGAAGAGATCACAAGTCTACAAGAAGTCAATCTACATCTAACAAAGCAAATCAAAATGCTGCAACTTAGTCAAGAAACTCAAATGGTAAAACTGATTGATGTCATGAATGATTCAAGAAAAGTTGAATCAGAGAGAACATTGGCTATTGATGATGGGAGGAAAATAACAGAAAAGTTACAAGAAAAAGAATCAGAGATTCAAAGACTTACTGAGCATCACCATGAGATTACCAACCAGATTATTCTTATGAGTCCAGAAGCAAACAGATTAAATACTGAACTCAGTGAAAGAATACAGGTCATCGGTGAGCTAAGGAAAGAAAATGAGAAACTAAAGCATGAAGTCAGAATTTAGAATCAGCACAATGAATTGATCAAGAAAGCTGAAGATAGCAATAAAAGAATGGATGATTTCCTTGATGGTCAAAGAAGAGTCAACAACAACACAGGAATAGGTTACACCGACAATAGAGAGTCATCTAACCAATCAAATCAAAAGAATGTATATGAAACTCCAAGAACTAAGAAGCTGTCATGCAATCATTGTGGAAAACCAGGCCACACCTCAAATGTTTGTAGAAACAAAATGAAAGGTATTCCTCAATCACAATCTACTTTCATTGGTAATTGTTATAAATGTCACAAGCAAGGACATAAGGCATATGAATGCAGATCTAAGGCAAAAAATCTAAAGAAGGAAACCTATATGGAAAAGTACTGTCCTACTTGAAAAATAAATGGACATACATATCAGGAATGCTGGAAAAAGAATAAGAAGGCATGGACACCAAAAGAACTTGATAATGGCTACAAACCAAAAAGAAAAGGTAACTCATATGTTTGGGACTATAACACATGGGTAAATTGCACAGCATGTGGAAGGTGTAGTCATATATCTGCTAATTGTATGAGAAAATGGACTAGAAAACCAAGAGGATGGTTCAATCCTTGAATGGCATGTTTACATTGTCATAAAGTTGGACATGTGAAAAAAGATTGCAAAGACCAACTGACTGAAAAAAGTACTTATCCCAATGATTGATGACATCAAGAAGATGAGGAACAAGATGTGGGTAAAATCCACAAACACTGAACGTGCTAGAAAAAGTAATGCAAATGATGATGCCCCATCCAATGGATCTGGTGGCATCACCATTTCCAACTAAATTGCACAAGTATGGAACTGCATTATGAAAAGCTATATTATGCATTAGTTCCATTTACATATTGATAATATAGACAAATCAAAATTATTAGAGATGCACTATATTATCACTTGTAAATATTATTGAAAAACAACCATCGGTTATTGGGTACAAATATGCATCGGTGAACACATACAGAAAAAGTTAACACTACTTATTGGAATGAATCAATCATTACACAAAGGCCAAGTGGCTAAGTGTAAACCTACAGACATTGGTGATCCTTGAGCCGACGAAAGTTTTCTTCACCACTTTACCGACAATCATCGGTGAATTCATCAAAGCTGCTGGCAACCCTGACACTTTACGCCCACACTAAAGATGTTATTTATGACTCAACCGACGAAATCAGTCTTTGTATATCAATGATTTGTTGAGCATTAATGACAACTTAGGGCACAAAAGTTATAAAAGACCGATAGCTTAACTCATTTTGCACCCATGATTTTTGAGCAACCAAGAGAGCCCAGCAGAGTGATTGAAGAGAAAATCGAAGAGCGACTCTAGAAAGATTCTAAACACCACTCAGAGGATTCATGGGCAATCATAGAGATTCAGTCAGTACCTACACTTTCTGATCACACTGTTAAATTTATGAAAAACCCTAAATTTCTAAAATACGATGGCATAAACTTCAAGAGTTGAAAAGATTAAGGAAGATAAGAAGAAAATGATCAAGCTTGTTTGTAGAGGCACTTGTGTTGAACCAAAATATAAGCTGCACCCATAAATTGCATCACAACCTGATGATTCCAAAGCATTCTCTAGAATCCCACCTAGGTTTTTATTGGTAGAAGAGGTAAATTCATATATACACTATAAGATCTCGGAATTACAAGATCTAGACCTAGATAATGCCTACAGGGCACTATGTGATGAAGATAAAAACCTAAAAGATGAGTGCAAGCATCTAGAAGTGAAAGGACTCATGAATGCATTACACTTTCCTAGAGTTTTCAAAACATAATAGATAAAGATAGTTCTCAGTAGAATTCATAACCAGACTCTATGTCTTAATAAGCCAAAATGAATAACAAAGGATTTTATTCATGCAGTCACTGGATATCCTACAATTGACAAACTGCAAGCTCACAAGCACCCATCTCTGAAGGAAGTAGAAAAGCTGACTGGTGCTAAATTAGACAAAAGAGCTCTCAAGGTCAACACTATCACCGACACAGAACTCATGTTTGGTACATGTGTGGTAGGGTACAAAATATTATAGGCAAGCAGAATGAATAGCATATCAAGCACTGCTATGAGAACAACATTCAAAATCATCAAACAAGGAAAGAAGATGGATCTTGCAGAGATCCTGTTGAATCAACTTGAGGAGAACATGAACACCATAAGATCTTCAAGAACAAACATGTGTAAGTTTGTTTCCCTCATTATGTGCATATTCTTTTACTTTGAAGAATATTTTCTTTCCATAGGCAAAGTCATATGGGATACAAGCAGACCTATAACCATACAAATATGTGAGCATATAGAGTCTCTAGGAATAGACTTTGATGATATAATGAATGAGTATTTCAAAAGCATTAAGGAAATGTTGCAAGCTAGAACAAGGATTCCTCAAAGTTTGATAGAAGAACACACAGAGGACATATGTTTTATGGTAGATACTGATTTCACATATATCCAAGCAGTAGTACCTAGGAAGTCTTGGCTTTCACATTTAGAGTATGAAATCAAATCAGAACAAGACAATGAGTGCATCAAGGAACTATTGAATGAACCAATTGACAACATACAAGAAAGATTTGGCACCTATGAGGAAGCCAAACAAAAGATAAAGATAGATCTTGTTGTCAAGAAGATTATAAACAAAAAGGACAAGATGGTCAAAAAATTAACAAAGAAACTTGCAATTACAGAAGAAGATGAAGAGGAAATAGAGGGTAAGGAGGAAAAAATAGAAGGATAGTCACCTACCAGTGAAGAAGAGGAAAAGAATGACTCAGAGGGAACACAGTCAGATTCTCCAACTCCTCCTACACCCAAAAGAGCAAGAATAATAGGCACTTCAAGAACAAGAAGCCAGACTGCAAAAGAGTCAACTCCTTCACCATTAAAGAAAGGAAAAGTAAGGATATACAAGAGAAAACTAGCCCCTCCAAAAGAGAGAAAGACCAAAAGGAGGAAGATGACTAGAACTCAAGAAGATCTAGAAGACTCGGCTATGGATGATTGTGATGTAGAAGTACAAAAGGAAAAAGAACCTTTGGTGCCTACAATAATTGATAAAATATGCAAGAATATTTCAGAATCACAGTCTATTTCTGATCCTAACATTAGAAAATGGTTAAAATTCAATGTAAAGGATCAAAATACAATTGAAGATGCAATAATTGAAAAAATGAGCAAACATTATTATGTTCCAATGGAATTCTCAGAATATGACGTTCCCAAAGAACTATCAGGAAGATTGTCAGCCAGATGGACCTTTGCACTACATCAAGAAAAGGAAATAAGAGAAAGAATACTTGTATCTCTTAAGCCTCCTGATACAAATAAAGAAGAAATTACTGAGATGATGAAGAAGTATGAAAAGGATTTCTCACCAAAAATGAGAGCATATGAATTTCTCAAGGGTAAGATAATTGATCTTGATCAAAATAGCATTAAGAAGTGGTGCAAGATACTCAAAAATCCCATTAAGGAAGCTAGCCCAGAGAAGGAACAAATAATCATTAAAGATATATAAGATGACTCATCTGTGGAATTGGATAGAGAAGAGATTAATCAGCAGGCCCCAAACATACTGACATTATAGATGAAGAATGGCCAGACACTACTCTTCACAACACTCAAAGTGAGGATAGTCAGAATCCACCAAGTCCACTTCATATTGACTTGAGCGAAGAAGAAGAAGTTACCAAAGAAGATTTGACAATAAAAGGTAACTTAACTGATGATATCAATGATGAATCATGGTTAGATAACATTGTAAATGATATTATAGGAAAAGACCCTGCAGAAGAAGTGCAAAAAGATGAAGACGTCAATACTGCACAGGGCAATACCAACGGCCAGGAAATAGCTACTGACAATGCAGAAGTCAATACACCGACAAACATGAATATGTTAATCAATGGCATTGATATTGAATCAAGTTAGGAGAAATCATCTAAGAAAGATGATGATATACCCAAGGACATGGGTAATGATAAAAATAAAGATGCATAAAATATTCAAAAGGATACAGATACATAAATGAAAGATGCAACCAACACTCAGCACGATGTGTCTACTGAAAAAGACAAAGGAGCAGATAACAAAACGGATGAAATATTGAGAAAGGATGAAGAGAAAGAAAAGAGTGAAACAGTCAAAAAGATTGAAAGCAAGGAAGAATTTAGGAAGATAAATCTATTGATACACCCAAGGAAAATGAGGAGACATCTTCACAAAACTAGCTGGTGGACTCATAATAGAAACAAAAAGATGCTTCATCTTCTCGACCCTCACCCACCAAATCAATCCAATCTCAAGGTTTACAAATGGTAGTACACCAATCTACCTACCATCCGAAGAAGAAAAATAAAAAGGCATTGAAGAAAGATATCTTGGCTGTCACACTTGATGAGATAATAGAAATACCCAAGTGGGATGTATCTACTTTAGATACTGAAACACTTCAAAAGTTTGGAGTAATGTGTCAAAGAAAGGAAACTCAAGAGAAAATGAGAAAGGCACGTAGGGAAGCCCAAGCACTTGAACAGGCAAGGGATATTCTACAACAAATTGTTCCAGATGTCAAAATTGAAGATAACACATCAGTCATGGAACTAATAGTAGTTCTTACCGATGCCATCACAAATCAGAATGTAGATGCAAAGAAGGCAATGGAAGAACAAGCAGAAATGAAGTATCAACATAAACTAATTGAGAAGATCAGCCAAGAAGTGGAAGAGAACAAGGTAAAGCTGTATGCACCCTAAAATGGTCGCCTAGACTTTGGGCCCCATTTATTATTTTATCAATTTATCAAATCCCTGAATCAATACTTTCAAATATCAACAATATCAATTATATCAATTTCCTTGATCAA
>MU228471.1:7546157-7561832 GCA_018584345.1 Thuja plicata | reverse complement strand
CCTTTCAAGAGAGAACCCCACACTCTAAAAGTCATCTAATATATTATTAAGAAATCAACAATAGATCAAAATATACTTGTAAAGAAAGCTTCTCATAAGAGTATCACCAATGGAGATCCAAAGGAAACTCAACTACTATCAGACTCTTATAATACATCATAATTCTCAGTCTTAATGTACAATAACCTCATAAGATAGGGTTTCCATCTAGAACTCAAATGAAACCAACAAATATCCACCATTAGATCTTTGACCTAATTATAAACAATTAGGATTCCCAATGATATATATATATATATATATATAATGCTTTTGGGGGAAATACCCTAAAAAATCCCCACTGACGCACGCTACCCGTAGCCCATAGCTGGTTAGAAGAGAGGAGCCTATAAGATGGTACCCCATATAACTCCTCATGTTCATGTATACATAATAACCTTTTATCATAATTATATTTTCATTATTGCAAGGTTGAAACATCATTTTCCTAACATGTCTCATATGGTGAGAAGCACCTAAATCAAGTATCCAAGTAGAAGCTAAAGATAAGGCTCGTGTGCAAAGAGCATGACCTTTTCATGTGTGTGAGGAAGGAGAATTAGGGATTAAAATGTGATACTATTGTATGTCCTCATCTAAAGCCTATAGTCTCTTTGACTCAATGTTCCTCCTTGCCACGAAAATCACATGACTCACTTGGCTTCTTCTTCTTTTCCTTGGGGTAATACACAAGATTTAGGAGGAGAAGGTGAAGTGGAAGAGGATCGCTTACCTAACCTTTGAGTAGGCTTGGAGTAACACTCACTATATTAAGAGTATTTCTTAGGCTTGTTCTTTAACTTTTTATTCTCCTTAGATTTCTATGCAAACAAATTGGGACTTGGAATGAGTAAGTAAATCATGTCGAGTCAACAAACACTACCCTCATGTCAAATAATCACATAACACTTGAAAATAAGGAAAAGGGAATGCATATCCCATATCATCTATGGTTTTATAAAATGTAGAAGAGAAGACTTGAAAGGTTCCTTGAAGCTTAGACAATATCATGAAGTTGCACTACTTGCTAGTCTTCTCCTTTCCACAACATTACAACAATGATCAGAGAGACTTTAACTTCACTAAGAATTTTTTAATGGAAAGAAAAGAATTAGGTACCAAAGTATACAAATCCATCCAATTTTCATTTCCCAAAACTAATTGAGTTGCATAAAATAATCCTTAAACTTCATCCACATGGCCTAAGTAGTAGTGCAAGACCTAAGGTGAAATATGAGACAATCTTAGACATGTATGGAAATCAAACCCATAGCCACATCCATCTTTTTTCTACTCTAAAATTTCTCAAATTGATGGGTCAAGTTAGGTTGTATCTCATTTGACAGTGACAACAACCCTCTTGACAAAATTAGCTTGGTCATTTGGACCTTCTAAGTATGGTATTTATGAGGACTAAGGGTTCTATGCAAGAGGAATCCCCCATAGTTCAAGATAATAATGATGATTTAAAAAGTGCAAGTGGAAGCCTTCACAAAAAGAAAAATATATCTTGCATCTAGAACAACTATGAATTAAAAAATGAAACAAAAAAAATTCAAACAAATGCATTGATCTTGGACCTAATTATAAATAATTAGGATTCCCAATGATAAGTTATATATAAAATGTTTTCAGGGAAATACCCTAGAAAATCCCCACTAATGCATGCTACCCCTAGCCCATAACTAGTTAGCGGAGAGAAGCCTACAAGAGGATACCCCCTATAACTCCCCGTGTTCATGTATACATAATAAACTTTTATCAGAAGTATCTTTTCATTATTGCGAGGTTGAAGCACTATTTTCCTAACATGTCTCATATGGTGAGAAGCACCTAAATCAAGTATCCAAGTAGAAGCTAAAGATAATGCTCATGTGGAAAGAGCATGAACTTTTCTCATTTGTGAGGATGGAGACTTGGGATTAAAATGTGATACTATTGTATGTAATCCTCTAAATCCTCTAGTATCTTTGACTGAATGTTTCTCCTTGCCACAAAAATTTCATGACTCACCTGAATTATTCTTCTTTTCCTTGGAGGAATACACAATATTTATAAGGAGGAGACGGTGGAGTGAAGAGGATCACTTATCTAACCTTTGAGTAGCCATGGAGTAACACTCACTATCTTAAGAGTGTTTCTTAGGCTTGTGCTATAGCTTTTTCTTCTCCTCATATTTCTATGCAAACAAATTGGTACTTGGAATGAGTAAGTGAATCATGTTGAGTCAACAAAGACTACCCTCATGTCAAACAATTACATAATGATTAAAAATAAGGAAGAAGGAAGGCATATCCCATAGCATCCATGGTGTCATAAAATGTATAAGAGAAGACTTGAAAGGTTCCTTGAAGCTTAGACAATATCATGAAGTTGTTAGGAATGACAATCCACCAACACAACTGAGGGGGGTGAATTAGTTGTGAGACAAATTATTAAACATTAAACTTAATAAACCAAAACTTTAATCCAAATGATAAAATAGTAAATGCAACACCATAACACAATATTTTTTTGTCGAGGAAACCCTATTAATGGTAAAACCCCAATGAGAATTAGCACCCACAAATAATGTATTAAGAGTATAGTATCTCTGTTAAAAGATTTAGCCTTGTTAGGAGCTTATAAATGCATTAAAGTATATAATCCATGTTAAAGGAAAAAGCCTATTAGGATTCAAGAGAGAAATGGGCTCACTTCCTAGGCACACTGCCTAAAGAAGGTTAAATCTACCTTTAGGACTTACTGTCTGAAATGCAAGTGTATATGAAATATACAATCCAATGAACTGTCTGGTAGCATTTGTCTTTGCTTGATCTGTTCCAATCAAGTCTCTTAATCAAAACCTCTACTCTACATCCAATAGACTCCACACTAACAAGTTCACAGCTTCCACACTTTGCTATTACCACATTCTCCCCACAAAAGAAAACATCTTTCTTTTATACAGGTTTACACTAAGAAATTAGGTCATCCAATTAAGACTTCCCCAATGCATAAATAATTACATAACCCCTTGCTAAGATACACAGGGTACCTATTACAAGTAAACATTAATTACAATTCATCAAATATAATCCAAGATCTGTATTCTACGCTCGTCATCCATAATACATGCTACATCTCTGAAATCGGCCCCAAATGGGTCTTCTCCAAAACACACACCAAAACTGATGTCACCAAGATTATTGTGACCCAAGAATCATAAAAAAATATTCCTTGACATGTCTTCTCCCATTCCTCAAGCTCGCATATTATGAATCAATATCGCACACAAGTTATCCTCAAAACTCAGAGACTAAATTTTTCATAGTTCACTTTCACTGTCCAGTACCCAGTCTTCACTAAAACAACTGTAACTTACTCCATGTGCAAAATTAAGCCAAGCAACCTTAGACATAAGATCACACAACATCCCTGTATACATCCTCATCTTCACATGCTCTGAATAAACCATACAGTATCTGTACACTTATGTCAGTTATCTAAGCAACAGTAATAACCAGTATGTTCTGTTTCATCAGAAACATATGTTGACATCAATGACAAAACATGAACACCAACAAGTACAATAGAAACTAATTCCAATAGAATTTGCAGTACTTGATAGACTTCTACTTTCCACAACCTACAATAATGATCACAGAGACTTTAACTTCACCAAGAATTTTTTGATGGAAAGAAAATAATTAGGTACCAAAGTATTCAAATCCATTCAATTTGTATTTCCCAAAACTAATTGAGTTGCATAAAATGATCCTTAAACTTCATTGACGTGGTCTAAGGAATAGTGCAAGACCCAAGGTGAAATATGAGACAATATTAGACATGTATGGAAATCAAACCCATAGCCACATTCATCTTTTTTCTACTCTAAAATTTCTCAAATTGATGGGTCAAGTTAGGTTGTGTCTCATTTGACATTGACAACAACCCTCTTGACAAAAGTAGCTTGGTCATTTGGACCTTCTAAGTATGGTATTTATGAGGAATAAAGGATTCTATTGAAGAGGAATCCCCCATAGTGCAAGATAATAATGATGATTTGAAAAGCGCAAGTGGAACCCTTCACAAAAAGAAAAATATATATTGCTTCTAGAAAAAGTATGAAGTAAAACAATAAAAAAATAAAAATTGTTCAAACAAATACATTGAGTACATGAGTGAAAACCAACTGAAAAGAGAAACAAATTTGGAAAGAGCACTGAACACTTTCCTATGATATATAGTTTTCAAAAAATAGACTCGGTTTAACCAAGTTATGACCCTCGAATCACAAATAGAAAGGTTTAACTTCAAATGAATAGTACATAAAATATGTGAAGAATCTAAAAATTAATCAGCACTACTGGATAGCTCTCTGAATCAACTTTCTATTAATATCTTATTTTTTTAAATGGACATGTATTTTCAAGATATATCTAATTTCATAAAATTCCTCCAATTGTACAAAATATGACAACATGACCCTTCAAACCCTAGCTTTTGGTCACATGTAGGTACATTGCATAGTGTCGACTAGTGGGTGGCACACTAGAAGCACTTTGGTGTGCTACCAGGTGCACTCTAAGCTCACGTGTGCACAAAATGTGCTACCAGGTGTGCTCAATACACACCGTTGTTCCTAAAGCACACCCATGCACATTCAAGTGCATTCTCTAGATGCCAAATTTGGTGAAATAATAGGAAATATTAGGGTTCTTAGGTGCTCTAATCGTGATGGTGATGTATATTTTTTTCCAAAGTGTCCAGAAGTTTTGTTGAGTACTATTACTTAATTAGAAAAGTGTTTCCACATAAGGGACCACCCAAAAACTTAACAAATTATATTTTGGTGAAACAATAGTCAATTTGTAGGTTTTGAGATGCTATGAATTTGATGACGAGACATGTAAAGCTCCAAAATGCTCTAAAAAAATACCCACTTCCAAGTCCATACAAGAGGCAAGATTTGGAAATCTTGTTATGTTTCTAATGAAATAAACCCTCAAAACTTGGGAAGGGTTTTCTAAATCTGAACTTTGATACCACATGTTAAATTTTTTAACATAAGAACCTGAAAGATCAAAAAAATATAATAAGAACACCATCTACAAGGAGACAAGAAAGAAATAATTATTATATTTATTAAAAATTAAGATTATAGAATGAAATTACAATGCATAATGAATTTATTTTATAAAAAACAATTGCCCTATAAAATAGAGAAAAGCTGAAAAAAGCTAAAAAAAAAAACAAACTAGAACTCAACTAAATTAAACTAGGCTAAATTAGGCTCAACTAAAACTCAACTAAGAGAATTTAAGCTAAACATGCATGTGCAAACATGTACTTAATAATGTAAGCATGTGCACAATTATGTAATGCAACAAATATGTGCATGATACAACAAATACATACTCTAACACCATTATCAATCTACACTTAATACAAGATTAAAAAATTGAAAACCAATATACTAAAATGTTGATCATATTAATAGATTTTTTTTGAATTTATAAAACCTTTATAATAAAAAAATCATCTAATCAAAACAAATTTTCCCTTCCAAAAATCCCCTTTACATTTTTTAGTGCAAATAAATCTTCACTTTAATTAAACAATGTAAACTTTTCATAAATAATGCTTCAATGCAACATTCTATTTCAACCTACATTGCCCAAATGTTTGACAAGTTTGTGTTTCAAACAAAACACCTACAATATCCAAATGTTTGACAAGCTCTTTGTGTTCCGAATTTCATACTCCCACATAGAAATAATTCTTCTATTTCTCATTATTGATTATTGCCATTTTGAGAGTGAGAAAGTAATTCACCTTTTTGTTTGGCAAATATAGTATGAATCTAATCCATAAATTATAATTTTGGAGTTCATTTTGTCTTTTGTGATGTTGCCTGATGTATAAAGGTTGATATTGAAATTATATTGTATAATTTAATAATAGTTTAGTATTAAATTTATTTTTCATATTGTACTCAAAGATATGATATTGTACATTTACATTTAAAGATATTAAATTGTTAATTTTACAAAAAACATGTATCATCTTCTATATTTTTTTGAAATATTATTATTTGTTTATTAATTAAGTATTTCTAATGAGTCATTTCCATGTTTTCAAATGGTTGAAGGCTTACATTTATAATGAGATATCTAATTGGATCATTTCAAAATTCTATATTATTTTAGGTTCCAAGTCATTTGAGAATCTAATGATTATGGTGTTTTTGTTTCTTGGTGTGTAGTAATTATAAGTAATAAATCCATGCACCTAAAGTTTCATGCTTAGTATTTTACATCTTAAGGTCAAACTCATTTTTCATGCAATTGAAGATGCATAAACATTCTCTTATGTAAATGTCTTATATATAATGTATATATAAGTGCAGGTTGTAGTTGTCATTGGAAATTCACATAGTGGTCGAGACATCTCATTGGAATTGCTCAGAAGGGCCAAAGAAGTACATTTATCTTCAAATTCTCCTATTGTCATTGATGGATTAAAAAAAATTCAAGCTACTCATCCAAATTTTTATATACATTCTGTGGTACGATGTTCTTCTGAGTCGTCATATTTTTCTAATATATAATCAATCTATCATCTTGAAATTTTTTAGGATACAACTTATTTTATTATTGATAACATGCAACAATAAATCCTTCTTACAATGTGGCTTCTATATAGTAGTAAAATTTAATGTCCAACTAGTTTAATGTGAACATGAAATAACCTATTGGTGTATATTTGTTAATGATACAGATTGAATCTCTTCATGAAAATGGACTTGTGGCTTTTAAGGATGGCTTCAAAGTTATTGCCGACTCAATACTACATTGTACTGGGTAATACATGTAGATTAAATTGGCATGTTCTATTAATATCACTTTTAATCATACATAGTTTTGATGTTAGATTTATAGCTATAAAATACGTTGAATATGATTATTTTAAGTATCATCTAATTTAATAGTTGAAAGTATAATTTAGTCAATAAAAACAAAATAAATATTTACCAATTTTTAATATAAATAACATGTAAAATTAACATGGAATATTTGGTCAACTATTCAACCAAGTGATATTTAAGTTAAGTGTTGGCAACATGTAACTTTTTAAATCAATTTTTTGACAAATAATGAAAGATTTTTCAACAAGTATACCTTTATTTAAGTTTTTTTTTAATGTTTTTTCTAAACAATATCTTGTACATACCATTTGAATTTATTTTATAAAGATCTATTATTTTTTTACCAATTTTTTTCCCTTGAATCTAAGTTTTTATATTTTGGCTACCTAAGTTGTGCTCATGACACCTTTGTGTTTTTGTAGGTATTCATATTCTTGCCCATTTCTTGATACAAAGGGCATTGTGACAGTAGATGACGATCATGTAGGACCATTATATGAACATATTTTTTCACCTTTGTTAGCTCCTTCTCTTTCCTTTATTGGAATTCCACGTAAGGTTTGTATGACATGCAATATTTGAAAATGATACATCTTGCTTCAAGATAGTTGTATTTGCATTTCTCTCCATATAAAATTCTTGATTAATTATCTATCCAAGCTCTTTCAAAATATTTCATAACATATTATTTTGGTTGGTTATTACAAATTATAGCTTTTCCAATCTTCGAGTCACAATCCAAATGGCTAGCATATGTATTATCAGGGAAGGCATCTCTTCCATCAATAAATGATATGTTTAAAGCTGTGGAGGAGTCTTATGAACTTAGAGATGCTGATGGCTTGCCAAAACATTATACTCATGATATTACTAGCTTTGAGGTCACTCTCTATGAACTTCAATCTCCATATTGATTTAAAAAATTTAAATTTATGCAAAGTGCATTTTTTTTTGCATTAATGGCTTGTCGAGAATTTTTTGGTTTAGATTTCTCTATAAAATAAGCCCCGACTTAGAAAAGTTACAACTAAAACCTTTCTTACCAAGAAATTTGATTAAAATTTTGATTCACATTTTAATGTGAGATATTTTAATTTAAAATTTCTAAAATAATTCATTCGTTATAATTTGTTTTGTATCATATATAGTTTTTAAATAGATAATAATGTATTAAGATATATAATATTCATAGATCAAATATTAAAATCAAATGATTTTTAATTACATATACTAAAATCAAATTTTAACCAACTTAAATAATAATACCAAAAATCTACAATAAATCTATTTTGATTAAAAGAGATCTTGGAAACTAAAATAACAAAAAAAATATAAATACAATCTTAATGTGCAAAGAGAACAACAATAAAAGACAATTAGGCTATAAGATAAATCATCTCAAAATCATTTGGAAAAAGGAAAAAGGTTGTTTATTTTTGGATATCTAATACGATATTTTATTCTTTTTTGTCTTATTCCAAAAAAAACCAATGATCGACTCATTTAAAGCACAAAATTTGTGCTACCCAAATCTCAAATTAAAATACCTTAATGAAGATATCCAAAAATAATTCAATGACATATATTTAAGAAAAGAAGTCCATGATGATTAAAACCCACTTTATCTTAGAGGAGAATCCAAGATTAGCAATAAACTTGATAATTTGAAACATTAGAAAGATTTGAGCTACAAATTTTTAAGAAAAATAAAACATGAAAAAATAAGAACATTCAAGGACTTTCTAGAGTTTTTGTTAACTCATGCAGATGCCTAACATGTTGAACATGTTACACTTTATACCATTGAGAACGAGGATGAAGGATGCATTATCATGCAAAATTAAACTTAGCTTATTCTGTTATAAAGCTTTAGTAGTTATCATTAAACCAACTAATCATCAATGAAAGATAAAAAAACGAGCACACATACATATGAATGCTAGATTTAGGTGGAAAACCAAATATGGGAAAAACCGTGGTGAGAATCTACTCACTATTTGAAAAAATGCTTAGAATTTTTTTCAGGCACACTACTCCCTAATATAGAACTTTACAAACTAAAGATCACTAGGTTAGTGCCAAAAACTGATCTACAAAAGCTACCAAAAGAAGTTGTGTGATCAAAATGTGACACTTCTATAAACCATTACACTTGAGAAAATCCATCAAGAGGAAGTCCCAAGAAGCGGCTTATAGCTTCCTATCCATATCGTGCAAGAATTATTTAAATAATGATGGTGGATCTCAAGCAAACCTAATAAGCAAGATCCCTACAAGGTGCACTATAGAATGGAAGATTCAAATGATAATGCAAAACAATCTAAGATGAGATGCAAGATCTAAGCTAAAAATGATATGCAAGAAATGCAAGAAAAGTAGATCTAAACTAGATGAATTAAGCTAGATGCAATAAAGTAGATAACAAAGCTAAATGATAATGTAATGCTTCAATGATACCAAGATACAATATGAGCTAGGATACAAGAATGCTTCAAGATGCAAGAACTCCAAGATCTCCAAAAGGGCAAGATGCAAGAGCTCCAAGATTTCTAATTACAATTTGCAAGATCTCCAAAAGCTATCTTTTCCATTTTTTTTCTAGCTTACCCAAGAATGAGGAGAGAGCTTCCTTTTATAGGAGATTAGAAATGAGCGGACGATCAAGATTAAGAGGCAAAAAGAAATGAACAATGGTGGAGATTAAATATTAGGTGATCCATGTGCTCATATCTTCAAGAGGCAAAATCAAAGGCTAAGATTAAGAGGCAAAACAATGAGTAATTGAGATAAAGAGGCAAAAGCCTTTTTTTAAAGATTCTATCTCATTGGAAAGTGCACTTTTCTTATTATTATTTATTATTTATTGTTTTATTGTTTTATGTGCACTTAGGATAAATGGGTTTTTATTATTTAATTAGAAGATTTTTCATTTAATTAAAAGGGAGCATGTTCTTTTAATTAAATAAAGCTTAGGATAAAGTAGTCAAACTTTAGGATATAATCAAATAAATTATTAACTGGTGATTTGATCAAGAAAATAAGAGATTAAATAAATATGCAAAATTTATTAAGCATAATATATAGTCTAGTATTTAAATTTAATGTTTATAAAGGGGCTCATAGTCTACTAGACCATTTTTGGGTGATTACATTTTCCTCTCTTTGACTAATGTGTGAGTGATCTGGGAACACATTAGGTCAAAGAAAGATGATGTCAAGGTAACTGATAGAGATCTGAATTTGAACTTGATCGAATGAAGCACAGTAAGGAGACTAATCCTGAACTTGATTGAATGAGAACTAGAAAAGATAGAAAGATTCCAATGCACAATAAGAAAAATTGAACACTGAAACATAGATTGAAAGACAAGTCAAAAAGCTGCCAGAATCAATTTACAGCTTTGAAAGATAGGTTATTCCTGCCTCCTCAAGATCAAAATTGAAATGAAGTAGAGGAGATGCAGAAATGAGATAGATTTGATCAAATCTAGATAAAATAGGGTCCAAGATGATCGATGATCGATTAAGACCAATTAGAAAAGCATTTGGACCAAGTTTGACCATTGAGCGATGAGAATTTGCCCCAGTTTGAATAAGGTTGACCAGAAAGGTATAACATTAGCATTAGGTCAAAGAAAGTGATTTATGAAGAAAAATGATCATTTTTTTGCCTCAAAGGGTGAAAAGATAAGCCTCAAAAGAATACAAAAATGAACTCATATTTCAGTTTCGATCCCAAAAATGAATCAAGGATGCTAGGAAAAGATGACCAAAGTGTCTAATAATGATAAGAAAAAGACTCTCTCCTCACCCAATGCAAGATGCAAAGACTAAAACTAAGATGCAATGCAAAGACTAAGATGCAACCTTGGATGAAAAATGCAAGTAAAAAGTACAGGGATCTTACTCGGTCCTTATTTTCATCATTGAGCCTTATTAAGGGACATCGAAAGATCATACAACCGCCACTAGTGCAAGTATTGGAAAGTTGACTTCCTGAGGATGCATGACTCATTTTGTGTTATCATCATGGCAAAAAATTCATGTTTAGTTTCTATCATGAAAGAAAAAATGACTAAGTATGGAAAATAGGGCAAACAGAGATACTCAGCGATCAGCACATCAGCGCACGTGCAAGAGATCAAGTCAACATATGCGTATTTAGATATATGTTGTATGACATGTGTACATGCTACATCCAGACACACATAGTATGGAACAATAGTACGGCAAAGTTACAGGAAGATCAGTAGAGTAGCAGTCCAGAAGACAGAGCATGGAAGCCGACTACTGTTTTGATCAGTGTGAATTATTTTGTAATGTAATGGCTAAGAGCCTTTGGTTCTATGTTTGTAATGATGTAATTAACATTTTAGTAAACACGCTTGAACCAACTTGTTCGAAAGCGTCGTATATTTTGTTTTATCGCCAACTAGTGTTTTGTTTTGGGTCGCGCTTATTCGGATATAAACATATAAGTATGTAATGTAAAGTTATGTTACAAGTGTCGATAATTATGTAAGAGGAAGATATAGAAGTGTAGTACAATGAAGTCAGTATATGATATAACTCTTTAAGAGAGTAAGAGTATTCGCACATACACAGAACTGATCAGATAGTAGTGTCATCACAGCAGTTCATTTTGATATAGTGCATATCATCTTTCAGAAGGTTGTAGCCTTCATCCTATTGGGCAGTGAGCCTAGGTAGTTTGCCATATACCTTTAACAGGGTTTTGTAAAAGACTCCTAATAGGGTCAGACCTTTAACCAAATCATTATACTCATATTGTAAAGACTACTTCTAACAGGGCAAAGGAACTCTAACAGGTTCATTATACCTAGTACAATATTTGTGGGTACAAATTCCCACCGGAGTTTTCCTCTGATCAAGGTTTCCCCGTAATCATATCATGTGTTATGAGTTCTTATGTTAAGCTTCATTCTATGTATGTTTGATTTATGTTTAAGTTGCTAAAAATTAATTAATAGACAAACACTAATTCACACCCCCCTCCCCTCAGTGTTTCCAACAATTGGTATCAAAGCTCTGGTCCTTAGCAAATAAGTTTAACCACTTGAGGAGATCATGGACTCAGCAGAAGCAAAACATTTGAAAAAGAATCTTCAAGCAGCGCTTGAAGATCTTGATAGATCTAAAAAATAAAATGAAGAACTTAGACTGAAAGTTGATGGCTCACAAATGCTTATCAATAAATTAAGAAAAGATTTGAAAGATTGTTCTACAAGTGATTTAGGAAAAATGATCAAAAATCTCAATGAAGAGAATATGTCTCTGAAAGATAAAATTGAAAATCTAGATGAACAGCTCACAGATAGGCAAATTGCTATTGAAGAAAAGATCAAAGAAAGAAAACAACTAGATGATGAACTCTTGAAAGCAAACATGAAAGTCCTGGAATTGGAAAACATAAAAAATAAATTGGAATGTAAATTAACAGAAGCAAAGGATAAGATTGATAAAATTCACACAAGTTTTTATTCACTTCAATCTCAGCTCAATGCACAAAAGAAAAAAGGTGACACTACTGGTCTTGGATTCAGTATAGCACAAATTGAAGTCAATTCATTGCAAGAAAGAAAGAAACCTAAAGAAGAATCTTCAGAAGCAAAGAAAGAAGCAAATATTGAAGAGATTAAAATAGATCCACCTAAAGGGGAAATCAAGCAAGTTAATAGAACTTGTTATGCATGTAATAAACATGGTCATTTGGCAAGAGATTGCAAAGAGGTAAGACCTTTTAATGGCTATTGTTTCTCCTGTAACAAATTTGGTCACAGGGATATACATTGCAGAACAAATCAAAGAAATTAGTCACAACAGAATCAAAGAAGAATGAATCAATACAATTAGAGAAATCAACCTCAAAGGAATCTGTAGAACACTAAATGTCAGATATGCAACTACAATGGACACACAACAAAGCAATGCAGCATGATGAACAAGAGAATTAGACCTCCTATCATTTGTCACACATGTGGAAAGGCTGGACACATCTCAAAGTTTTGTAGATCCAAAACTCAAAAGCAAGAGGATCCTAAGAAGTCACTATTTGAAGAGAAAGGAGAAGTTAAGTTTATTCAAGCAAATGAAGATTCAAGAAAAATTTGGGTTGAAGTAAAGAAGGACAATGATGTTGACAAAGTAGTTGATGAATCCACAGTGGACACACCCTCTACTTCTTCTTGAATAGATCTTCTTGGTCTTAGGGGGAGATATTCTAGCTTAGGACCCTTGCGCGGTTGGTATACTCAACTCTGAGTATGCGCCTATGAATTCATGGTTACAAGCACATAATATTTCTATATGCATTCACGCACTATCTAAAATGCATCGGGATCTAAGTTTAAAAATATCAGAGTAATTTGCATACTATTAAATGCGGTAGATTGTATAAAAGAAAGTAAGTGTTTGATCTTCTTCACACCTGTATTCGAGAGCATAGAATTTGGAGAGAATTGGAGCACTAGACATCAAGGCACAGAAGCATAATAGATTTGGCAGTTAAGCGAATGGATAAGAAGTTTGGAACGGAACCCTAGTAGTCGCATCGTTTAAGAATTTTGTGAAACCCTACTTAAGCAAGTTCCAAGTAAGTATGGAAACCCTAGTTGTGTTTGATATAGCAGAGAGGAAGAGATTTGTATTCAAGAGGCATCCATTCAAATCCATACTGGATGATGGGGAAGGGGCTTTCTCCAAAACCCCACTAGGTGTTGTTCACGTGGAAGCTATCCGCGCATACATTTACTATAAAAAGGAAATAGTAGGAGATATCAGCATAGCCACTCATATGGGATCTATGATGAAACCTGATTACACATTCAAGGATGAGTTCACGCACTTGATTGATAACCCTATTTTACAATATTTGAATGCGCATGAGTTTGATGAGCTAGAATGGGTGAAGATTTTGTTAAGAAAAATACTTGATGATCTTTATTGGATTGGTGAGGTCCCTGTGCGTATCACTACAGACCTAATCCATGAATTAACCACACTTCCCAAGACTGGACTAGTTTTTCCTACTGGTAAGGATGTCAAGAAACAAATTGAGCAAGTTTGCCTATCTAGAAGTGACAAGTGTGGAATGATAGTTGACCCTATCAAAGAAGATGACATAAAACTCTTAACAATGATACTTGGGTATAAGTTTTAGCAAGAAAGTAGGTTGAACAGTGTCTCTGCAGCAACAGTCCTAGCAACTATCAGAATGGTGAAGGATAACACTCAATACAACCTATGTGAGATCTTGTACGGTCAATTGATTGACAACATTTGAATTATCAATCATGACAGGAGCAAGACATTCAAGTTTGGATCTCTGATCATCTACTTACTTTTCCATATAGTTGGAAAGGTTGCAAACCTTTATCTAGATAGGAGCAAACCCACAATGTCTCAGATTTCTCTTAAGGTCACTTTAGAGAGAAGTGCAAGGGATGCCATGGATATGGATATAAAGAAATTCAGGATCAAAATGTAGAATAGGTTCAGATTATCTGAGAAGATAGTTGAAAAATATAAGGATACCATATGTTTCATGGTAGAAACAGATTGCACTTGCATGAAGGCAGTTGAACATAGAACCAAATGGATTCATCCTCTTGGTTATGAAGTGGAAGAACATGTGCTAGAAGGATATGCGCAAGTTCTATTGTCAGTGACCAAAGATCCTAATGAACCTAGATGGGGCACTTACAGAGAGAACACCAATGAAGTGGATACTATCTTACACAGTGCTGATAATAAAAGGAAAGCATCCAGAATTACATCTAACATACTAAAAGTTCATGGAGTCACTCAAGAAGATCTTGACAAAGAAAGAGATTCTAAGATAGAAAAAGAACTTGAGAAAGCTAAATAGATCCAGAAGAAGAAGAAAGTAGAGAGCACCTCTATGCCCTCTACCACCATTGACCTAGATTCATCTCCACTGTCTACACCAAGAAAGAAAACTAGAGGAATAAAATAGGCGCCCACAAATCACCCATCCTCAAGGAACACTCAAAGAAAAGAAAAGAATACTCAAGCTCCTCCTGAGGTAGGATTTAGACCTAGTCTAAATGTGTTGAGGAATAGGATTGTAAATGAAGGGAGATTAGATACACTTTCTAAAGTATATGACAAGTATCAAGAAATTGATAAGACTGAGATACACTCTATGATCATATCTCATATGATCAAGTTCAAGAAGACAGTTCTTGAACTCAAGACAGTGATACCAGATCAGTTATGGAACTTGTTGGAGATCATGAAAAGACATGCAATTGAGGAAGACATGAGGATAAGAGAAGAAACATTGGATACTCTTCAACCTAGTATGCTCGCATGATGAGAAGGCTATATTATTAGATCTGGTGAATCCTCATCTCCGAACTAAGACAAGGACCTTACAGATTATGAACAAAGAATATGAGAAGATAGGTAAGGAGACTAAAAAGGCATTTACACAAGTGTTTATGGATAGACACATGTATCCACCAACGTCACCTAGAGCAAAAGTTACTCCAGCTCCTCCCAAATAGGTTACAAAACCAGTGATTCAGATAGTGCCTATGACAGGTCCATAGGTTTTAGCGCCCACAGTGACAATAACTTATGATACAGATAAAGACTCAGAAGACACTATAGTAGTTGACAATGTCAAGATATCCATGACTGCATCTGAAAAAGATATGGACAAAGTTGATAAGGCATTTGTA
>MU228471.1:7464034-7545602 GCA_018584345.1 Thuja plicata | reverse complement strand
GAACTCCTTAAAAATTGGGCAATCCATACTGAAAGAGTTGGCAGCTAAAGGCAAGAAAGTTATAGCCAACTGCATGGATAGAGTGAAGTTCACCTCTGAGCACACCAAAAAGGTAGAAGAGGCAGAGCTAATGGTGGATAGCATCAGAAAATCAATTGAATCATCCATACAAGACATGAACATATGCAATAATGTCTATCAAGGACAGTTGGATAAAATTGAGAAGGCAAAATTGGAAATCAGCATGATAAGAATAAGACCAACCCAGTTGAGAAATGCACTTGCACCATCTCTAACAGTCCTTAATGAGAACATTAAATAGATTGATGACACCATGGTGACATATGATCAAGGTCCTTGCATGGATCTAATTAAAATGGAGAAACTGACATATGCCCTATGCGCACATCTTCAGACAATTGATGCTATGAGAGTATTTTGGCAGAAAGAGATTCAATCTCTTCAAATTGTGTACCCTGAAGTTTACATGGAGTAAGTATGTAGAAGACTTACTAGTTTTTGTATACCTTTGTCATTAATGTCAAAGGGGGAGTAATATAGAATGTGTATATGCAGAAAAATATATGTATATATCAATAAGACGTTGTGATTTACAGTCACTTTTGGTGTTAAGTCATTTTGAGTAACTTGGCCACATTCCTTTGTTGCCATAAATGAAAAAGTGGGAGATTGTTGGCAAGTTGACTTCCTGAGGATGCATGACTCATTTTTTTTTGTCATCATGGCAACAAAGTCATGTTTAGTTTCTATCATGAAAGACAAAATGACTAAGTATGGAAAACAGGGCAGACAGAGATACTCAGTGATCAACACATCAGCGCATGTGCAAGAGATCGAGTTAGAATATGCATATTTAGATATATATTGTATGACATGTGTACATGCTACATCCAAACATGCATAGTACACAACAATAGTACAAAAAAGTTACAGGCAGATCAGTAGACCAGCAGTCCAAAAGACAGAGCATGGAAGCCGACTACTGTTTTGATCAGTGTGAATTATATTGTAATGTAATGGCTAAGAGCCTTTGGTTCTATGTTTGTAATGATGTAATTAACATTGTATTAAACACACTTGATCTGACTTGTCTGGAAGCGTCGTATATTTTTTTTTAAGGCCAACTAGTGTTTTGTTTTGGGTCACGCCTATTTGGATATAAACATATAAGTATGTAATGTAAAGTTATGTTACAAGCATCGATTATTATGTAAGAGGAAGATATAGAAGTGTAGTACAATGAATTCAGTATATGATATAGCTCTTTAAGAGAGTAAGAGCATCTGCGCATACATGGAACTAATCCAATAGCAGTGTCATCACAGTAGTTCATTTTGATATAGTGCATATCATCTTTCAGAAGGTTGTAGCCTTCATCCTATTGGGCAGTGAGCCATATACCTTTAATAGGGTTTTTTAAAAGACTCCTAACAGGGTCAGACCTTTAACTAGGTCATTGTACTCATATTGTAAAGACTGCTTCTAACAGGGCAAAGGAACTCTAACAGGTTCATTATACCTAGTACAATATTTGTGGGTACTAATTCCCACCGGGGTTTTCCTCTGATCAAGGTTTCCCCGTAATCATATCATGTGTTACGAGTTCTTATGTTAAGCTTCATTCTATGTATGTTTGATTTATGTTTAAGTTGCTAAAAATTAATTAATAGACAAACACTGATTCACCCCCCCTCTCAGTGTTTCCAATAGCAAGCACAACTATGATGATATGAATATGTTCTATATCAGATCGAATGTAGGAAAAACACGTAAGCATTGAGGCATAAGTGCCAAGATGACCTAAACATTGTTTCCAAGTTAATGTTGCAAGTAACCATAAGCATCAAGGCATAAGAGTCTAGGATGACTTGAATGGTTCTTGCGTCAACAAACACAATGTAACAGTCAATAATATAGCTCTAGATATCCCAGTGTCCAATGGGTAAAAGAAAGAGACACCCAGGATCACCAAAGCGATACCCACATGCAAAAATCAAAGAAAACATGCCCCATGCCCTTAATTCTCTATTCGTAACATCATGGAGAGACTAAGGAAGGAACATTAGGTGAAAATAATTAATCAGACAGAACACAAAGAAAATAAGTCATAACATGTCTCAGTCATTTCAGTTTAAGAGCGACATGAAAATGAAAAATAATAACCACTAACTAGCTAGGACTCATGCATGTAGGTAAGAAATAGTGCACAATCCTAGACTACAGACACAACATTGGCTCAAGGTAGCATATCTGTTAAGTGTTAAGAAACACTCAATGTCAAAGGAAGTGTTGAGAAACACTGTTTGGAGTGAGCCACACCATCACACACCAAAGGATGATACAATTTATGCCCCTAGCCCTAGACAAAGATCAATCTCAGACCAAGGAGATTGTAGATGGAATTCGAAAGGGTTCAAAGTGAAAAGTGACAAGCTAATAGACATAAGTGGATGGGTTTTAAGTAGCACTTGTTTCCAGGTTTTCACCAATTTAATTATTTTTTATTTTTTATACCAAGATGCATGTTTCTAGGTTTTCAACAAGGCACATTTTTTCTTTTTCATTACCAAAGGGAGAGGAAATTTGATATCACATACTCAATCTATGATAACTAAGGACACATGGCTATGAATTGCAGAATGAGGACTAAAAGAGGTAATGTCAGACAATGGAGAACAACTAGTACAACATGTTTTTATTGTCATAAGATTGGACAATTAACAAGGAATTACAGGTTAAGGAACCAATCGGTAAATTGGTCAAGCAATCAGAAAGGGAAGAAGAATATGAATGTAGAAGAGGTTAGGAAAGAGATGAACAAGACTTTGAAGAAGAAGGAAGATAGTAAGACATCAGAGGAATCTACATCTCCATTGGGTGTGGAAAATTCATCATCAAACTAAGCCTTTATGTGGCATAGGGGGAGCAAGTATTGTTGAATCCATCTTTCAGACCCCCTCAAGGTGTGTGGTAAGATCTATCAACATGTTAAGATGTATTAAGGACTTTTGGAATGTATTGTGAATTTTTTATGAATTATATGATGTTTTGATCATCGATAATGAGTGTTTAGGTAAATCGGTGAAAAGGGTAACTCTATCGGTAATGCATGCATGTGAAGGTTGATAAAACGATATTTTTGTATTTTATTCTTACCTTGTGGATTGTGAAAACTGTTGTGGAGATAAAGGATCATTGTTTGAACTATTTTTTATGATCTGAGAGACTAGAAGAGATTGTTCATATTGATCTAAGAGAGAAAATCAACTGGTTGTTGTCATGTTCTTTGGGAAAGAACCCTAGTTTCAAACTGTTTGAGGTATTTATTTGTTATCTACCTATTTGGTTGAGAATTTATGATAGCTACTCGTAAATTGGTTGATATTACTGAAATACCATGACCAAAATTTAATAGAACCATTCAATTCTATATAAAATGATCCACTAGATGCCCTAACTAGTGTGCCCTATGGTATGTTGCATGTAGAAAATGATAGATTTTACATTCATTATAAATTGGAAGATTTAGGATCAGAGACAATACATGAATAGTATGAGACATTTTGTGATGATAACATGGTATTGAAAGATGAGCATAAACGTATAGCAGTAAAAGGTTTCATCATGCAAATAGCTAACCTGATGAATTTGAAGATGGTCAGGTTAGATGCATCCTGAGAAGAATTCATGATCAATTTATTTGGTTGGATAGACCATATAAGATTACTAAGGAGGTAATTCATGTTGTAACGAGTTTATGTGCAATCGGTAATGTACTTGTTCTTTAAAACATTCTGAGGGAGGAAGTGACTAGGATGATAAAATCTAAGTGGGATGGTTGTGTCATGAATAGTAAATGACATTACAGATGAAGAGGTAAATTTTTCTTGAATAATTATTGGATATAAGGTATATCATTCTAGTAGAATGAACAACATACCCGATGGTGCTATTCATACAAAAAATATTATGATAAAGGAAAATGGAGACTATGAATTGACTGAAGTCATGAGAGAACAGTAAATGGTGAATTTGGACAAGATTAAAAAGGATAAAAGGCCAAATTTTAAGTATGGACAGATAATCATGTGCCTATTTTTCTACATTCACAACATGTTCCCCGATATCAGTAACATCAATTGGTTAAAGGATACCCCTATGTTTTTTCAAATCAAAAAATTTATAAAACTCTTAGGTAATGACTTTAGAATCACAGTGTGGGGTTATCTCAAAGATTTTCAGAAAAAGATACATGGAAGAGAGATTTTTATCTTCTATTTTGGAAAAGTACAAGGATACAATATAATTCATGGTTGATATAGATACTTGTATGATGAAATATATTGATCAAAGGACCTCATGGGTTATGCCTATGGGTTATGAACTTGAAGAGAACATTTTGTCTCTCTATGAAGAAAATTTGCTAGCTCAATCGATAGATCCCAAGACTCCAAGGTTTGGAACTTATGAAGAAAAGTAACTTAAAGTACACTATGAGTTGATAAAATAAGATATTAAGAGAAGAGTGAAGAAATATGTTGAAATATTTATGACACATAAAGGTTTCCCAAAGGAGAAAGTTGAGAAAGCAAGGGCTAAGCATGTTGCAGAACATGCAAGTACATCTGGTGCAGCTAGAGATGAAGATGAAGTAGAAGTTGTTGGTATAACCGGTAGTGCCCCAATCAATTGATAGACTAGAAGTGAAACAAAAGTAAAGAAGGAGAAACCTTCTCCTCCTATCATAACAAAGATGAAACCAGAAGAAAGTGCTTAGCCTAAGGCCTCAACAGTTAAGGAGACACAAAGCACTACAAAGATAACATGAAAAAGAAAGAAACAAAAAGCACAAAGATCTAAGAAATTTGTTGATGAAGATAATGAGAGCACAAAATCATAGAAAAAATAGAAGGCTCTAAAGGCCAGAGGTAAGATATCCAAGTAGTAGGTTCTCCCACTACTAAATCTGTTGACACAAAATATGTTGAAGTTAATTTTGGAAGTTTTATCTCTCTTGAAAACATAGTGATTAGAGTGAAGAGGTATGGTGTGTTAGTTGGTGTTTGGAAGTTCTATGACAAGTTCAGTGAAGAATATCAGAATAATATTGAAGATTTTTTAGTTTATAGCATGCATAAGTTGAGCAAAGCATCTATTGAATTGCAAGGTCAAATTCCTGCAACATTGTATAGTAAAATTGATGCAATATGGAATCATGCACTTGCAAGAGATTATTGTAAGTAATGTGAAGTGTTTACTGAGAGGGGAGGGGTGAATTAGTACCTCTAAACTTTTGTATCTTTTAACCTTTATCCTTTAGGTAATAAATTGTTTATCCAACCATCTGTTCTATGTTATCTTGATGTAAGATTTATATATTCATAAACTTAACCATACATGTGAACATTCATAGAAATATTCATGAAATTAATTGACACATAACACAAGATATGATAACTCAGAAAACTCGTATTAGGAAGTAAAAACTGTGGTGGGGATGCCACTCACAAATTATTCACTATCTGCATATTGGAAGGGGTCGGTTAAGGCTTATAATTTGATCACTTCTGATGATCTACCCTATTAGGAGTATCTTTGGAGACTTGTTAAAGTATACTCTATTAAGAGCTTTAGCAACATTGTTTAGTGTGTACTCGGTTAAGAGATTTACAATTGGATGGTTAAATCCACCTTCCTTGAAAGGATTTTTAAACTTTGCTTCACTTGTTAGAATGTAAGCAAATTATAATTTGACCTATTGTATGCAATCTTCTATTGCTGATTACAGATCCATTTAATATTACATGAATAATTATATCACCTAATGTGATTGAATAATACCTATGTTGCTCGGTAGCCTCTGTTCTTGGTTCTTGATAACCAAATTCACCTTTTTTTGTTCTGGTTCTTGAAACTTTCAGTCTGATCCATAGATGTGCTCATGGGCTTCATTCATCCTCTCATCCATCCTCTCTCATGCATAATGAATGATTACAACATATATGTATAAGATGTATTGACCTAATTAAGTTTCACGTAAAACTATATTAACTCTAAGATCATAGGTTTACAACTTGACCTTGATCTCCTAGTCTATGTGTTTTAAATCAGTTAGACTTATTAAAACACTTACAATAATGTTTCTTGTCCCTAAAGAAATCATTTTAAAACAAATCAAGACTCTATAAATAGAATAAGATTGTTTTATCTAATGTGGAAGTCAGATCCACTTTTTGCGGGCTGCAACTGACTTTCAGTTTTTGTTGGTCGGTTATGCTCTGAAGTCAATTAGACTATCTCTCAGTGTTCCTTACTTGAACTATCTCTCAGGTTCCTCTTTGAATATTCTCTCAGTTTACACTTTTTCCTTCTCGTCAGGTTCTGCTGTCGGGTTCCTCTTTATCCTTTTCACTTTGCATTTTTAGTTTACACACAAAATTGTGTCATCGGTTTTCTTTGTACTTAGTAGTTTTTGGTGATCTTTTATATCTGTATTTTTGGTTTACTCTTTGTCTTGTCTTTCTGTGTATGTTTACCAAAGATCTTCTTTGCATACTAATGGAAAAAATAATGTCATCAATCTCCCCCTTTGAAATTAGTATCAAAAATTGACATGTGCAAAATACTAAAAAAATGTTTAGTATGTACAACATATATTCCTTAGTCATTTCATGACTCCCCCTATGTATATGCTAGTATAGTATAAGTGTATGTACATGATACTTTTTATTTTTCTGTACTAGTTTCCCATCTATACATATCATTATTTTCCCCCTTTTTTATATTAAGGGCAAAGGTGTATACCTTATAGCTTATCAAAAATGTGAGAGTGTGAGGACTTCATGTCCTCCATCATCTTCTCCCATTGGTTTTTCAGGGTTTCTAGAGCCATGTGCTCGAGTTTGATCCTTTCATGCATATCGTAGATGTTGTCTGCTATAGACATCTCAGGGGTGGCTATCAGTTGTTGTGCTAAAATGATATGTTGTTGAAGCAGTGTCAAATTTGCTAGAAGTTGAGCTTGGAGCTCAGTGACCTCTTCCCAAAATTGTGTTTCTACTTCCCATAGTTCTTGTCTTACTTTTTATCTCAATAATTTTTTCATAATGCAACTTTATTGCATTATCCTCAGTGGTTAAGCCTTTAGCACTAGTAGCTAGATCATAATCTAACTTTTCTATCTTATCACTATGCTCCTTAGTCAATTTTTCAAGTGTGCTCAATTGTTGTATCAAGGAAATAGCTTTAGCAACTATTGGATCTAATTCACTTACTAATTCTGAAAGCTTTACCTTGTTTTCTGCCACTTTTTGGCTGATCTTTTCAACAAGTTTGTGCTGATATTTCTGCTCTTCTCTCTCCTTAATTGCCTTTTGTGCATCAATTGTCTGTGTTGTAATGGCCTCAGTGAGAGTGGCTAGTTGATCAAGGATAGGTCTATTGTGATCAACATCAACATTGGGTACAATTTGATGCAAGATGTCCCTAGTTGTTTCTAGTACCATGGAGTCTTTGTGCTTCTTTCTCACCTTCTCCTGTAGTGCCTTCCTATGGCATATTTCACCGATAGCTTCTATTCTTTCAATGAGTTAATCATTCATGTTGTATGCCTCTTGACTCATAAGAATAATTTGATTTGTAAACTCATGGTGATGTTATGTTAATCTTTGTATTTCAGACTCTTTCTCTTCTAGCTTTTCAGTAATCTTCCTTCTATCATCAATAGCTAGTGTTATTTCTTGCTCATCTTGTCTAGCACTGTTCATGACATCAATCATTCTTACCATCTGTGTCTCTTGACCGATTTGTAGAGATTTCACTTGTCCAACTAGATGTTGATTGATTTCATTTAGGCTTGTGATGATTTCTTCTGATGTGTCTAATGCTTTTCTTGTATTTGATTCTAAAGACTCAAAGAAATCTGTTATCTCTTCCTCATGGTACTCTGTTTCATTACAACGAGATGCCATAATCTTTCTTTCATCTAACAGCTATCTCATCTTGTTTCTAGCTTCTTTATACTGCTCATAGAATATCTAAATTTGTAGCTTCTGATTCTCAATACTCTTGTTAAGTCTGTACTCCATTGTATGATCTTTTCTCTCAAGACTTTAAGATTTACCAAATAAGAGACTTAGCTCTGATACCAATTGTTGGAATTAATGGGAAGTGTGTATTGAGAGGGGAGGGGTGAATCAATACCTCTAAAACTTTTGTATCTTTTAACCTTTATCCTTTCGGTAATCAATTGTTTATTCAACTATCTGTTCTATGCTATCTTGATGTAAGATTTATCAATTCATAAACTTAACCATACATGTGAACATTCATAGAAACATTCATGAAATTAATTGACACATAATACAAGATATGATAATGCAGAAAAATCCTATTAGGAAGTAAAAATTGTGGTGCGAATGTCACCCACAAATTCTTCACTATCTGCAAATTGGAAGGGGCCAGTTAAGGCTTACAATTTGATCACTTATGATGATCTACCCTATTAGGAGTATCTATGGAGACCTATTAAAGTCTACTCTATTAAGAGCTTTAGAGAAACTATTTAGTGTGCACTCGGTTAAGAGATTTACAATTGGATGGTTAAATCCATCTTCCTTGAAAGGATTTTTACACTTTGCTTCACTTGTTAGAATGTAAGAAAATTATAATTTGACCTGGTGTATGCAATCTCCTATTGTTGATTACAGATCTATTTAAGATTACATGAATAATTATATCACCTAATGTGATTGAATAATACCTCTATTGCTCGGTAGCCTATGTTCTTGTTTCTTGATAACCAAATTCACCTTTTGTTGTTCTGGTTCTTGAAACTTCCAGTCTGATCCATAGATGTGCTTGTAGGCTTCATTCATCCTTTCATCCATCCTCTCTCATGCATAATGAATGATTAAAACATATATTTATAAGATAGATTGACCTAATTAAGTTTCACGTAAAATAATATTAACTCTAAGATCATAGGTTTACAACTTGACCTTGATCTCCTAGTCTATGTGTTTTAAATTAGTTAGACTGATTAAAACACTTACAATAATGTTTCTTGTCCCTAAAGAAATGGTTTTAAAACAAATCAAGACTCCATAAATAGATTAAGACTATTTTATCTGACGTGGAAGTCAGATCCACTTTTTGTGGGCTGCAACTGACTTTCATTTTTTGTCGGTTGGTTATGCTCTGAAGTTAGTTAGAATGTCTCTCAATGTTCCTTGCTTGAACTGTCTCTCAGGTTCCTCTTTGACTATTCTCTTAGTTTTCACTTTGTCCTGCTCATCGGTTTCCACTATCATGTTCCTCTTTATCCTTTTCACTTTGCATTTTTGGTTTACACACAAAACTGTGTCGTTGGTTTTCTTTGTACTTAGCAGTTTTCAGTGATCTCTGATATCTATTTTTTGGTTTACTCTTTGTCCTGTCTTTCGGTGTATGTTTACAGAAGATCTTCTTTGCATACTAATGGCAAAAATAATGTCATCAGAGATTAGATAAATTAGTACAGTCGATTTTCAAAGACAACAAAACACTCACATTGGTATTTAATCGATTTAAGGGTGCATCGATTGAAGGTGGTATGATTCTAAAGTCTATTTCTAATTTATTTCAATTTTTGAAAGACATAGAAAGAGAAAAATGTGAATCTAAGTAGGATCTTAGATTACTTGTTTCCAATTTTGATCCTATTCATGAATCGTCTAATACATTTGGTGCCAAGATTAGAAACATTACCAATAAGTTGAAGTCCAACATGGATGAGGTTGACAAGAGAATTGCTAACTTGATGGAATTACAGAGTTTGTTGGTTCCCAAACTTGAAATTTTGTAACAAGATGTAAAGGAAGTTGAGAATAATTTTGCATCTCCAGATGTGTGTACAATTGATAGACTTGAGGAATTAGCATTTTTCCTACGTGGATAGATTGCATATGTGGAGATTTTATTGAAGAATTGGGATAGTGATCTATAGATTTTGAAGGTTAATTTTAGTGATGTCTTTAGTAGAATGTAACTAGGTGATACTACTCTTACATTAAAATTTAAAATTGATATTTTTGTCATACCTTTGTCATTGTTGTCAAAGGGGGAATTGAATGTAATGATGTACTTAAGCTGAAGTTTGGCTAAGTTCATGCAAAATATAATTGTAATGGTTAGGGAAGTAGTATACATGGTTTTAATTCCTAGGGGGGTATTTTGAGCTATTGGTAATTACTTTACTGCAAATGTAATGTAATGTATTTTTCATTTCTACAGTAAATTAGACACTTAGGCAAATTTCATGTTTATTTTTCTAAGTGTTTCCATCAATGCCAAAAGGGGAGATTGTTGGTAATTGGTGAAGATAATCTGAGTCTTGAACATGGAAATGTATGTTGGTGTTTTCATTATTGGAAACATGATGTACTGGAGGTAAGAGATCAGTTATACCAATGGTGTTGAAGATTGAATTGAAGAAATGACTAAGCGTTCAGTCAACCAGGCAAAGATAGTAAGAGAGATACAAGAAATTGGATATGACATTGGAGATCAAGTTAAGGTGTGCAATCATGCAATTATTATCTATAGAGGTATATCCACCTATGTCTATGATCGCATTAGTTAGTTTGAAGATATGTGCAAGTTATTGAAGATTCAAGTGGACTGACAAGAATGACAGAGGAAAGACATAACAAGTTTACTTAGATCAGTTCCCCGGTCTATTTAATGTTTGTTAATGATTTTTTTTGATATAATTAATGTTATATTGACCTTATTGGATTGACCAATGTATTTTGGCAGGATAAAATTTGAGTTTTATGTCAGTGGGTAAAATGTTTTAGGGAAAGAGGCCGACTTTGATAAAGTTGTTATAAAAGAAGTATGAATTTTTGAATTAGGGTAGATGTGGTGATTTTTAGATGGTGCAATAAGAGATTGTGATTGTTTGAAGGTGTTGGATTCTTAAGGAGGTGCTGTCAGCAGAACTCTAGTGGATTTGTCAGACAAGGTCATTTTTAGATCAGTTATTCTTGCGTCTATTTTAAGGCAAGCCCTAATATGTTTGCATGTTGGATCTTGTGAAACACATTTAATATTTGTTTCAGATTTATGGGTGCACTGATTCACCCCTGCCCCTCTCAGTTCCTTTGAAGACTAATAGGGCATAATAAAGTGTTCAATAGATCATTGGGAAAATTGCTTACATTCTTTACCAAGGAACATGGGCAACAATGGGATCTTATTCTTCCACAAGATGAGTATGCTTACAATGACTCCATCAATAAGAGTATTGGAAAAATCTTGTTGGAGTTCATATATGGACTAAAAACAAGAGGTGTGTTTGAGTTGATGAACTTGATTGGTTTTGGGAAGATGATTATAGAGGGTTAATCCTTACTGACGCTATAAGAGATATACATCAACAAGTCAAAGATAACTTACAAAAACATGTTGATAAGTACAAGAACTACATTGACTTAAAGAGAAGGGATGTACAATTCAAGGTGGGATACTTGTTCCTTGCATAGTTATAGAAGGAGAGGTTTCCAAAAGGAAAATACACCAAATTTCTTATGAAGAAGATTGGTCCTTGTAGAGTGGTCCATAAGTTTGGGGCCAGTGCCTATGAGACAGAACCCCCTCTTGGAGTTGTTATCTCCCCTATTTTCAATATTGCTAACTTATACCCTTTCAAGGGGTTTGTGGATGTAGGTATAGGTGTTTATGTAGGTATTTCTGATAAAGATTGGATGAAATATCTAATACCCACTGAGCCATTGATTCTTGAAGCCATTTTTTACGCTAGAGAGGTGAAGAGACCAAGGAACTGGGTCTACAATGAATATCTAGTCAAATCAAAAGGTCTACCCCCTCAAGATGTAATGTGGATGTCTAAAGAATATATCAACAGCCATGGGACATCTATACAACAACTAATCTTTGGTGGTGTTATGCCCTACATCCCCATCCCTACATTTTGTGTGCAAAATGTTGGGTCCCCCTTTTTTTTGTTTTTGCATGCGGCTTTGCCTTGTCTTTCTTTCCCTTTTTGTTTTTCTTCTTCAGGGTTTTCTTCCCCGGTGTGGTGTTTTGTTCATTTAGTTTTCACCTCCGGGACTCCGGTCCCGGAGGTTGTCCTTCGTTGGAAACCAGATTCTGGACTCCAGGATTCTTCGCCATGATGTTCTTAAGGATATCATCATGGGGAATCCCTGGGCCCGGAGTCTGGAGGTTTGCTTCTCTGGAGATTTCTGGGAGGAGGAGGATTACCTTTTACCACGGGTATAAATAGGGCTTATCTGTCACTTTCACATTTACCATGATTAAAACCTTCAAGCACTTAGAGCGATTAACAGAGCATTTGCAGAGAGTTTATGATAATCAACGCTTAACATTTCCAGTCACTTTCAAGCAGTTGCAAGTGCTTCGTGGTGGTGATTCTAATCGTTTGACAACTCAAGCTGTTGCAGAGCTCCTACGGTAACTCTTCCCTTTCCTCCACCTTCTACGTTCTCAGGTTGGTATTTTCATTTTCCGCTCTCTGGTTTTCTTCCGTTTCGTTTGGTTTTGTTTGTCTTGTTTTGTTTCTCTATTTCGTCTGGTTTGCTATTTTCTGATTTTGCCGCTCGTTGGTGGGTCGGCTCTACCAGAGGGTTGTCCGCCCTCTATGGAGAAGTGGTTCATTTATAAAATAGGTAAATAGTTGTATATGTTCTTTCTTGTCTGGTTTTCCCACGGGCGTCATTCCGCATTGTATACTTGTGTATATATGTGTGTATAGTTGTATATAGCCTCTGTATATCTCCTTTTTTTGTGTGTATATCCTTTGGCTCTATGTATATCCTTCTGGGTGGCTTGACAAGCTGGTCAAGTCACCTGTATTTCTAGTTCTCTGCCCATGAACTCACTTCAGGGAAAAAATCACCTGTTTGAAACTCGGCTCTCGGCTGGTTTAAAATAGGCAGTTTTCTCTCTCCTCCATGAGGTCTGTTAGAACCTCATTTATGTCCCACATGCACAATCAATTCCAGTCAAGTGGCTTTCACTTTTCACGTGTTCAGACAGTTGGCTCCGCCATCATCGCCATAACTTCCATTTAATACCTACGCACGTGGCGCCCACGTAGGCTTGATGACTCACCTTTTTACACGTCCTCACCAAAGGTCATTTCTCTAGGCTTTGGGTCTCCTACCATCATCCATCCTGTGTCTTTAACCAAGTGTGATAAGAATCCCCAGACCCAAATTTTTAATGAAAATCTAAAGTTTGTACGATGTGTTTTGATTTTTGGTCATTCTTGAATGAAACTAACTTTTCAGGAAAAGCGAGCACCGTGGTGGTAAAATCTCTGGACCCCGAAATAATTATTTTGATAAACATGTTCTGACGGTCGCTTTGCCTTGCAGGTTCCCGGAGTTTATCTTTCAAACATGTCCGAAGCGTTCACATCTTCTCCACCCAAAATTCCAGAGCTCCCTACCGCAGCAGAAACCAGGGCAGCAGTAAAATCTAAGATGGAGAAGGCCCTGGAAAAGCTGCCCCTGACCATGAAATTTGTACAGGACAATGTCATCGTGGGCTCAAAGATTGAGTCCAAGGTCAAGCTGATAACTGACACCAACGTCGGAACATGGTTTGAAATGCAGGCCTTGGTGAAAATAATGCACATCCAGCGACAGGATGGAGATCAATTAGCAATCAACGTCGGGAACTCTGGAATCCTCCGGGCAGCCTGCTTCCAGTGCTCTATGCAATCTCTAGAGCTTATCCTGACACTGGCTACCAACTACAACTCTTCTATCCAGGCCGTTATGCTCGCGGCCGCAGAGCCTACAGGGTACCCTACTCCACTGGTGTCCCTCGACCCAGTCACATTCCAGGCAAGCCTGGGAATCCCACAATTTGAGAAGGCCTTGGTGGTTACAAGGACTGATGCCTTGACCCAGTTCACACAACTGGAGGATGCTACCCGGGTATACATGAATACCCATTGGCTCAAGGCCCCAAAGAGGATGAAGATAGAAATTCCCCACTTTGAATTCAAGGAGAGCATCCAAATGGGGATGATAGCATTAGCCCGGGTCTTTGGGCAGCCCTCCACCAAGGATTTTTCCAAATGGATGTACTATTTCCTCCTTGGCATCTATACCAAGGGAGGATACTTTGAGAAGGCCACAATAATCTCCAACCATGTCGACTCTCAGTTCTAGCAGTTGAACAGGAAGAAAAAGTTTTACATGTCTTCCTATGTTTTCTGGGCCCTAGCGCAGCAGAGGCCCCATTCCCACGACCTACTTATTGACGGCGTGCTTGGGATTGGCCCAGGAAAAAAAGCACCGTGGGACCATTTCCCATAGGTTCAATGGGAGGCCAGCTTCCCCAGTTTCTGCCGGGTAAATGACGCATTCGTTTACTACCATCTGCTTACACCCACCCGGGATGCCGGATACCGCCTATCTACTGAGGCAATGAAGTTGGTCCATAGTTATGGACATTACTATATTCAATTCCAACAGCACACATACATTAGGGTAACTGGCTTCTCCGAGAAACCCTACTTGTTGCCCAGACATTATGGGGACAAGATCGTGCTATTGGAGTATTGCAGGCAAATAATGGAGGTGCATGCCTTCTTTGCCCTCAAAAAGATCCCCAACATTTCGTTCCCAATCACCTGTGGGAACTACACATGTAGTCTGGACGTCAGAAAGGAGGTAGACAATGAGTTGAAAGGTTATAACTTACAGGAATTTTATCTGGCGCAAAAAAATTTTGATTCGCATGGCAGAATTGCAACGGCAATGCCCCGGGCTTCAGATCCCCATCATATACACATGGAGGACTTCTAGGCAGACTACCAAGATGATGTGGAGGTGTGGAGCAGGCACTATGTCAGAATGACAACCGGCATGATGCAAAAATTGAAGCTCCAGAAGTTCTTGGCAGACTTCTCAGACGTCGCCCCCACTATCGATCCCCAGTACAAAGAAAAGGGGATCAACAAAAAGGCTCTTCCACTAGTAAACTGGGCCACCCAAGAAGGGCCCACTATTGAAGACTTCACTCGAGAGGTGGTCAAGCGAAGCCACGCCTATTTTAAGAAGGTGTGCCCCGGAAGTACCCGTCAAGCAGCCCAGCCGGTGCCAAAGTTAACTCCGCCGCTGGCACCAAAAATGACTCTGGGGGCTGGGACTTCTTTGCAGGGTGCAGATAAGGAAAAAAGAATAGACACAACCCCTTCTATGCAAGAAGTCCCCATTACAAAGCAAATAAAGCAGTCAGTGGTAGCCTCCTAGTAGATAAGGGAGCAATTAATAACGAGGCTACCCACCCCACCACTCATGGTCGGGCCACTTCATCCCTCCTCCTCTCTGACATTAGCAACCTTAATGGTTAAGGAAACGAGGGTGGATCCCATGGAGGTGGCAGCAATAAGAGATGCGGGGCCACCTTTGGTTACCCGAAGAAAGAAGAAGCTCAACAAAAATCCCAAGGCAGAGTCAGAGCTGAAAACATCCCGCCCCCAGCAAGTAGAAATCCTTTCTTCCAATTCCCCGGAGCCGGAGAAGGAAATAGAGCCTGCAGAAGTCCCAACCAATCCCCCTCCGCAAGAATAATTTGATGATGTATTTGCAACCGACGAGTTTGAGAACTTATAGGGGGACAATACACAAATGGAGGCAGAAGTACCAAGGGCGGAACAAGGGGCTGTAGAGAAAAAGGATATTGAACAGGAGCCTGCACAGGAACAAGAGCAGCAGGTAAAGGAAAAAGAGCCAAAGCCAGAGATTGCCTCCGGGGCTCAAGAGATGCAAGGTCTAGGAGTGGACCAACAAAAACAAGGTGAACAAATGACATTCGCTGGGGGAACTAGACCTTCAGGAATAACCATAACCCCAGCTACCATGTTCCAGGGGCCACTCCCGGGAGTGACCTTTGGGCAGGTGATCATAGCGGCCCAAACTCTAAATCTTGGCCCGACACCTCCCCTACTGCCAAAAGAGGTGCCAACAGAGGAAGAGGCCCCAGCAGAAGAAGAAGAACAACAAGAAGAGTAACTTGAAGAAGAAATCCCTGAGGAAGCCTACCAGAGTCCAGACCCAATGATTGACATACAGGACAAGGCTGAGGAGATGGAGATTGAAGAAAATATTATTGCAGAAGAAGTTGAGGCAGGGAGAGGAACGGATGATGTTTACACCACTGAAGAGCAATAGCCACAAAACATTGGGGAAGAATCAAGAGAACAAATTCTGGCAGGAAGGCCACCCCTACCACCTCAATGGCTGATAAAGAGCAAAAAAAGAAAAGCTCAGTCCGCTCCAGTGACTCCTCTCTCCCTGGCTGAAATGATGGCCCAAGTTAAGGCCCCGCCAAAGGCCAAGAAAGCCTAGACAGTTCATACTCTTCAAACTGGGCCGGGTGGAGAAATAGTTGTCATTGTGGCAACACCTCCCCCAGACACGGATGAAGCAACCGCGGACCCTGAAGACTACAATGTTGCAGAGGTATCATTAGGTAAAAGGGGAAAGCAAGGTGAGGTAGACTTGCTAAAAGAAGTAGCAAGGGCAGTGGAGGCCCGATATGAGAAAGAGGCCCAGAAGCTCAAAGCTAAAAAGGAAAATAATGCAAACCTTATGGGGTCGCTTACTGAGCTGGCTCGACCCAATAATGTCGCTCCTCTAGAGGCATCCACCTCAGAAGAGCTATCGCAGAGTAACATAGACTCCCTGCAACTAATGAAAAAGAAAGCCCAAGCAGTGGATGAGTGGGTCACCCTACAGATAGGAAACACCTAGTGTTTCCTGGTGTCCACCCTCCCAAATTTATACACGGCCCAACAGGTTATTCATCAGGTGGAAACACTTATTGAGCTATGGGAGGGTGATGCCGAGAATTACCAAGCATGGAAGGTGAAGCTCGAAGAGATCCTTACCTTGGGAGAGGATATGATTTCTGAATCTGGAATTCTAGGTGATGAATCATTTGATTTTGTGAGAACCCAGCACTCTAGACTTGACCTCACATTGGAGGTAACCAAGCAACTGGTAGGGTCCTTGCAGGATAAGGTAAATGCTGTAAAATATTCTTCTAATTTGTATAAGTCTTTTGTAATAAATACTTCCAAGGCTAATCCCCTTAGCATAGATACATGTACCCCCGAAGATTCAATTTTGGGGAGTTTTGATGAAATAATGAAATCTCAGTATCAATCTCTGGAGGGGATAGATGGGGCCCAAATGGAAAAATTAACCCGCATGATACTGAGTGGTCATGACACGGTGAGAATGGCAGATGAATTTAAAGAAAATGTTTAGAACCTGGGGGAACAAGTTGAAGTGGCCAAGCACAGAAGGGCCAGCCTGAAAGATATAGATGAAGATGGCATTTCCCACCTCCTCCAGGCTTTCAACAACGATAAGAAACCTTGAGCTTTCTCCGGAGGCTGGGGAGAACTCAAGTGTTGAATATTCTTTATTATTTTGGGGACGTAAGTTCCTGGATTCCGGAGTCCCATATAAAAAATTTTGTATTCTTTGAAATTGATCCGTGTCCCGGTCCCCGAGGCTGACAAGTGACTTTCAGAAGCGGTTAATAAAGGCTGTCAGAAGTTGGTTGGCTGCATCAAGGGGCGTCGACTCAGCAGTTGGTTTTCTGACAGGATGGTCTTCTCGAGGCACTGCTCAAGGGTACACCTACCACGTTGGAGACTGGGCACCACATTTCCCATTTATGAGGCATGTAGCCTCGGTCCCCGGGGGACCTACTTTCTTCTTTTTCCTTTTTGGCTCTCTTCTCGAGACCGATTCTTCTGCTGTATATTCTTGTCTTATTCTTCTGACATGGCAGACCTATTCTGTCTCCAGGTCTTTTGTAGGGTGGTGCAGGTAGTATCGGGCCCCAGATATTGTATTTTATTGAAACATGATGTAAATAGGGTTAGGGTTAGAAGAGAGTTGTATAAATAACTGAATCAGCCCATTTCTAAGGGTCGGAAAAATTGATGATTTTGTTGTCCATAGGAATAGAAAGGTGATTTCTCATCTTAAGTTGTAGAGCTCAATGCTTCATTATTCTGGTTTTATATAGTTAGATGCTCCCCTGGAGCCACCATTGTATCATGCACCAGTGCTTGCTGGAAGGAACATTAATAAAGAAGGAAGAATTATTGGTGATGATGTTGTTGGCATTCTTTCTTTTGAGTTAATGGTATTTCATGTTTTAATGTTCTTCATGTCTTCTACTCTGATATGTTAAAGTAAATTAATGACCTTTTTTTCCTCACTAGTAATGAAGTTCTAACTGATGGTTATGTATTTTTTTGGTATTTAGTGTAGTCTATCAGAGTATTATTGATGTTCTAGATCTTTAAACATGACTGTAGTTAGATGAAATGTTTCTAACCCTGTAGGATCTTTTTTGTTTTATTTGCTAAGTGTAGAATGTTAGGGGAAACCTTACTTTATTGAATCTCTAGAGAAAATGAGTTGAAGAAACCAGCTATCCCCCTCGAAAATAGTCACTTCTCCCCAACCGAGCCCCGCACTGTCGTGACTCGACACCCAGGAGCTTGAAGGCCCAAGGAATATAATTCTCTCAGAAAACCTTTGCAGGCGGAGTTGGCTGGTATCCCCGGAACCCGGTGACAACTTATGACTATTGGCAGACCCAGCCAGCAAAACCTTGTCAACAGAAACTAGCGCTAGAAGGAGGGCATGAACTCATCCCCCTCCCAAGATTCTGATTTTACACCTCTTGAGGGTTCCCTGAGTTATAGTTTTAAGAGGCAAGCCTTCAGCGGGATTGGATCTTTTTCCCTAGCAAAATTTGAAAGAGTCCTTAGGTCTGCCTCGAATCCTGGAAGGTTTGTCAAACTCAAGCCTCCTGCTCAAAAGAAATGGACCTCAAAAATCATACCAGCCACTATTGTCTGGGGGTCTAGCATACCTCAGAATACCCAAACTTCTCAGACAATCCCGGGAACCAACACCCAAAATACCCAACGTACAGTTCCCCTAATGGCCGCATATTTCGAAAACACCGGGTCCCCAATGGGAACTTTTCTGGGTGCAATCAATGACTTACCCTCTCACCCGAAAAAGATCTACCCACGATATGAGCACTTAGGCTCACGGACTGCGGAAAAACACTTACAGGCATACAAAGATACCATGAACCGACACCGGATCCAACATGAAGATGTTGTGACTCGTATGTTTCCCTTATCTTTAGGTCAAGGTGAGTTGAAATGGTACCTTAACCTTCCTACCAACTCCATAAACAGTTGGAAGGACATGGAGGATGCCTTCCTAGCTGCCTTTCACGTTCATGTGGACCCATCCAAGTCCCATAGCCAGTTCATCTCTATCAGAAAGGAACCCAATGAACCTCTTGCAGCATTCAACAATAGGTTCCAGCGCGCCCTGAAGCGGTGCACGGGCCCTTTTATTCCATCCCCAGAAGTAACCATACAGACCTATCTTAACACGATGGACCCTTTCATTGCCACTCTCCTTTGGAGAACAACTGCCGCGGGCGATCGGGACACCTTGGCAAAAGTCTATAACCTAGCCTTAGAATTGTCCTGTGGTCTCAACAAATCCCCAGGTTGGATTGGGCAGAGTATGCCCTTCAACATGATCCTAACAAAATTTCATATGCCAGGGGATACAACCCCAATCTGGCAATGGGTGCCTCGTCGATGGCGACGAATCCTCTGCCACCCCTGATAGACCAGCAGGCCTGATATGTCTACCCAATGCAGACCCAAACGGTACTAGTTCTAGAAGTTTTTCCTTGCAATCAGCCGCAGCAGGCACAACAACCTCAGACACAAGCATCCAGAGTGCCCTTCTTTCAGTCATCCGCGACTGGAGGATTGCCGCCCTTGACTCTAGCTAATACTGTTACCTTCCTAGGAAGCCAACAACAACAACAGCTGCTACATTATGATGCTAACACTCATTTGACCGTCGAGGTCAAATCCCTGCGGCAAATGTTGTCTACCTTGACTGTGGACATGGACAACTAAAGGCGGGGTCCTACGTGCCCCAGAATTTGAATCCCCAAAGGGGAAACATTTTTTCCGGCCAATGAAACAACAATGCCGGAGGAAGAAACTTCAACAATGGGTCTAGGCCAAATCAACAACAATGGAATAATAACGTGAACACCAGAGGCCCACCTCCGAACTAAAATGCCAACCAAAATGGTGCTGGATCATCACATTTTACACCAGTCGCAGAATTCTAGCCCATGACTAATTGGTGTAGACTACACAACACGGGCTCGCACAATGAGGTGAATTGTGCCACCTTAGAGAAGGTCATCATGATCTCCCAACTAGACAGGCAGCAGTCGCATGATGCTACCCCTCTGGAACCCTCTATCCAAGAGACAACCCACAATGCCTTCACCTGTGATACCATCTTCTTCGGAACTTCCAGGGAGGATGAAGAAGAATCTGAATTGCAGGGATTATTTGATGAATCTATCCTGTCCTTTGAGGCCAACGCCTTTACTAACCCACGGACTCAATATAATACTCAGAGTCAGGTTGCTAAAGGACCAGCTTACACGCCTACACCCCTATCAAAGATGCTCCCCCTCCCCACAATAACACAATTGATCGACCTGCTCCTCCAAAAGGTCCTAGCTCTAACCAAGCAAAAGACCTTATCAAGGAAAATCACCAGTTCCTGGGAGGAAGATTCGATATTATGAAGGCGTTAAAGCAGACCACCATCTCTATGACCTTGATGGAGGTTTTGCTAAACTGTCTTGAGCAAAAGAAGTCTCTTCTGAAGCTCTTAGGGAACCCGAAAGCCATTAGCCGCCCACCCAAGACTGTCTCATTCAAAGATGCTAATGCGGCCATCTTTTGGGGGAACAATGAGGATCCCCCCTTCCTACTAGGCCTGAATATCGATGGAAAAAATATACACAATTTCCTAGTAGACTCCGGAGCTTCGGGTAATATCATGCTCTTGTCCATTTGTCAGAAGCTCGGATTCCACCCCACCCCATCTAATGGCGCAGTAATCCAGCTAGATAAGACTGCTGTAAAAATGGTGGGGGAATTGAAGAACGTCTAGATATAGCTTATCCAGGACCCCAAGATAGCCAGCATCATTGACATCCAAGTGGTGGACATCCCAGAGACTTACGGGATGTTATTAAGTCAGAATTGGTCAAAGTCCTTGAATGGATACTTTTCAACCGGCTTCACCCATTTATGGCTTCCATGGGAAGGAGAATCAAATAAGATCCGGGTTGAAAGTGAACCTCAGATGAAATAGGCCCTTACCAAAGTTGGGAGGGTCAATGAGGTCTTTTTCTCTGAGACTTCTCTGGGGGTGTACCGACCTTTTGAAATCTTAACATTTGATTTCATCCTCGGAGAAGAGCCCGCCATGCTGCGGAGAGCCCAGGACCTAGATGAAAAGATGAGAGTTGAAATTGGCTCTCAAGGCACCACAGCAACCCTTGCCACACTCCTATCTGGTACTTGGTGCTGAGTGCACTACCAAAAACATTCAGAGCTTGAGTGTGGGCCATGTCTTTTGATCGCTAACCGGCACCTTGATACCTTCCAGAATAAGCAACTTGTAACTGATTCCCTGGGACCCACTACGCCTATGAGATGCACTCCTTTGGTGCCATCTGCCCGGGACTCCCAGATCCAAACACCTCAGGAGGTAAATTCTACTTTCATGCTGGTGGTCCAAGAGAAAACCCCTAAGTCTCCCAACAATAATCCAAAGACTACTCCCCCTCCCCAGCCCCAGATTACAAACAATGACCTATGGACCCTCAAGTTTAATGGGTCCCGATCCAAACAAGGCTGTGGGGCTGGGGTAGAACTAATCAACCCAAAAGGGAAGTCCTTCCTTGCATCCTACAGGCTGTAGTTTAACTGTACAAACAATATTACAAAGTATGAGGCTTTGGTCCTTGGACTCTTATTTGCGTTAAGGAAAGGTATCACCTGCCTCCGGGCTCTAGGTGATTTAGAGTTGATTGTTAAACAAGTCTGGAGTCAATAAACATGTCATCACAAGAGGCTGGCCGCATATCGCAACTGGGCTTGGAACCTTATTGAATATTTTGATGCCTTTGGCATTGACCTCATTCCCCAGTGACGGAACTATGTCCTGGATGCCCTCGCTGTTTCTGCCAGCACACTTGTGCCAATGGCCGGCTCGCGACTCCAAAGATTTTTAGTTGAGATGGTCCCCACCCCATCCATTCTAGATAATGTCACCCACTTTCAAGTTTTTGAGGACGATCAGCATATCCTGGCCTTCATGGTGAATGTTGGTGTCTTTGAAGACTAAATAGTGGAGGAACGAGACCATGACGATACTGGGCAGGGTGGTGAAGACAATGGGATCATGGACCTGCCCACTAACACCATCCCAAAGGGGATGGTTGTACTAGAAAAAATCTTTGACTCAGACCCTTGGGCCCGTGAGAAGGTGTCATCCTCCTCTGAGGGAGGAAAGTTTGAAAAAGTTAACATCGGCCAGCCCAGTGAAGAAAAGATCATTCACATTGGTACCTCCTGCTCCCCTGAGGAAAAAGAGAAGATTCTCACGGTTCTCCGAGAATACATCAACGTAATTGCCTGGGGTTATGAAGACTTGAAAACATATGATACATCCATCATGACCCATACTATTCCCCTGAAACCTGACACTAAGCCCTTTCGGTAAAAGCAAAGACCAGTCAACCCCCTGATAGAACCTCTGATTCGTCAAGAGGTAGAGAAACTGCTGTCAGCCTGGATAATCTTCCTAATCTGGCATACTACGTGGGTTGCCAACCTGGTCCCTATGAAGAAGAAGAATGGTGAGATCCACCTTTGCATGGATTTTTGAAACTTGAACAAGGCCTCCAAGAAAGATAATCACCCTCTCCCTTCGTTGGATGAGGTGTTGCAGATAGTGAATGGATCCCAGATGATGTCCTTCTTGGATGGATACTCAGGATATAACCAGGTTATGGTTAAGTATGAAGACCAAGAGAAAATAGCATTTACCACCAAGTGGGGAATGTTTGCATATAGGAGAATACCCTTTGGTTTGATCAATGCAGGGGCTACATTTCAAAAGGCCATGGACATTGCGTTCAAGGGCCTTGTGAATCAGTGCATAATCATCTACATGGATGATTTGACCATCTTTTTCTGGGAAAGGCGTGACCATGCCGCCCATCTCGCTCAGATCTGCGAGAGATGTCGCTGGTATGGGATATCCCTCAACCCCAAGAAATGCATATTCGGGGTCACTGAAGGGAAGTTGCTCGGGCATATCATCTTTGAGAAGGGTATATCCATAGATCCAGACAGAGTCGAAGTGTTGCTAAATTTACAAATGCCTAGCAGCAAGAAAGAGATGCGATCCTTCTTCAGAAAGATCAACTTCGTATGGTGATTCATCACGGGATTCGTAGAAATAGTTAAACCACTCAACGAGATGATGAAGAAGGATACCAAGATTGAGTGGAGTCCTGAAGAAAAATGAGCATTTGCCCAGATCAAACAGACAATAACAAAAGCGCCTATCCTGGCTAGTCTGGACTATTCCCTTCCATTTTACATATACTCTTTTTCTTCGCCGCATTCAGCCATGGCAGTGTTGACCCAAAAGGTTGAAGGGGAAGAGTGACCAATAGCTTTCATGAGCTCCCCCTTCAAGAACGCCGAAGTACAATATTCATCACTAGAAAAGCAGGCCTTTGCTCTCATTTGCGCCGTGAAGAAATTCTGGCATTTTATTCTCTGAAGCAAGGTACATGTTATTCTTCTGGACCAGGCCATCAAATCTCTGCTGATGCAGAGTGAATTGGGCTAGAGACGAGGGAAATGGATGGCCATCCTCTAGGAGTATGACTTGAAAATGCAGCCCATGAAGATAGTCCAGGGCCAGGGACTAAGTTGAGCGATGGCAGAAGAGACTCCCCGCATAGAATGTCAGACTTACACGGTGGAGTCAATTACCCAAGACCTGTGGTACACCAATTTGGTATACTTGCTACTAAACAATAAATGCCCAGAGGGATTACCTCCGCACAAATGCCATGCCCTGCGGATGAAAAGTGCCCACTTCATGATCAAAAACTCTGTGCTTTACCGAAAAAACTATGAGGGAGTGTACCTCTAGTGCATCGACAGAGATCAAGCTGTAAGAGTGATTAATGAATTCCACAGATAGTTTGGAACCAGGCATGGCTCAACTGATGCCACTGCCCATCAGATCCTCCAGGATGGATACTATTGGCCCTGTATATTCAAGGACATTTATGCTCATGTTCAGAGATGCCATACTTGCCAAACCGCAGCGCATCATGAGCGTAACCCAACTATGCCTTTACAACCAGTCTACGAGGCTAGACCCTTCACCCAATGGGCATTCAACTTCATCAGGGAAATCAACCCCAACTCATCTGCCAACCACCGATACATTCTTACTGCTATTGACTACTGCACTCGATGGTCTGAAGCTATAGCTTGCAAAAACAACATGGCAGATGAAGTTATCAAATTCTTGGAAGAAAACATCGTCACAAGGTTTGGAATGCCTTTTGCTTTGGTATGTGATAATGGTCTGGCATTTTCTTCAGTGCAGCTACTCAAATGGACCTATAATCAGAAGATCACTTTGAATTTCTTCAGCAACTATTATCCCCAGGGAAATGGCATTGTTGAATCGACAAACAAAAATCTACTTGAAGTGATCAAACACCTTTTAGAACAGAATCCCCGGGATTAGCATCAAAAGCTAAAATTCACCCTCTGGGAAGATTGCATTCATTTCAAGGCCGCCCTGGGAACATCCCCGTTCCATCTAATTTATGGTCAGAGCCCTGTATTCCCAGTCAACTTACAGATCCCAGTTTTACAGTTTATGCAAGAATTTAGCAACAGGGACAACATCGTGGAGGTTCAACTCTTAAATATGATACAAATGGAAGAATAGAAAGACGTAACTCTTGAACATTTTTCATGTCATTAAGCAGTGGTAAAATGATGGTTTGATAGAAGAGCTCAATATAAGGCTTTTCAGATCTCGGATCTGGTCCTGTTGTGCGACAAGGCCCGGGAGAAGAAAGGAAAGCATACCAAGTTCCAAAGGCTCTGGCTCGGACCATACCTGATCTCAGAAATCTGTAGGATAAATACTTACCACCTTAACACCCTGACTAAAGAACCTATCACATTGCCTGTTAATGGATAGTTTCTCAAACACTACTTCGAGTAGGGTAAGTTTGAACAAAATTGTATTATATGTAAAAGTCTTCCACTTGTAAATATTTCTTCCGGGTGCCTTGTTGCAATACCCTACCTTGTAAATAGCCTTGTCGACTGTCCTCTGGGGTAGTCCTCTTTTGTTGTTTCTATTTTCATCTTCTGGTGTTCTTTCAGTCCTGGTGTTTTGTTCGGTCTTGCAGGAATTGGAATGCTTCGCATAAGCTCTAGTTTCCGGTACGATGTTTATGGCATGGTGAACTTTAGAATCTATCTTTAGCACAGTGGAGTCAGCCCGGTCTCCAGGGTTGTTTCACAGGTTAGGGCACATTTTTAGAAATCTCCATTGGGTGTTGTCTCTGGGAGTCTGGCAATCAGTGAACACAAGTAATATAAGGAAAAAGTAATCAGACACACCGAGGGTAGATCGGTTGTACTGGTTGATTGACCCAGGTCTGAAACTTCAAAGAATTCTTCCCGGGTCCAGAGTTTTATCCCCTCTTCAAACATCTAAATATAGGTGGACAGGTGAAAGGACTACTGCCATTAAAATTAGCTAAGATTAAGCTTAATGGTGAAAGAAGTACCGCCTTCCCCACCCAGAAACAAAAAAAATAATGAGAGACAAAGCGGGATGAAACTCCAGTCTCCGGGGAAAGCGAACAAATTGATGACTAGTTTGATGTAATTAGTGCCTCTTCTCTATTCCTCCCAGGGGTCATCGGCTTGATTTTCTTCCAAAGCACACACGACACCACTGATGAAGTACTACGGATTGATTCCCATGTGGTTGGATTCTCTCAGATATGTTGCTCTTTGCCTATCAGACGCTTCGGGAAGTGGCTTAATCCAGCTTTGCTAACCAGAGATTCTATAGTTCTCAAATGCGCTAAGGCATTTGTCCCAGATAGTTGGCATTTGTTATGCCCTGCATCCCCGTCCCTACATTTTGTGTGCAAAATGTTGGGTCCCCTTTTTTTTGTTTTTGCTAGCGGCTTTGCCTTGTCTTTCTTTCCCTTTTTTTTTCTTCTCCGGGGTTTTCTTCCCCGGTGTGGTGTTTTGTTCGTTTGGTTTTCACCTTCGGGACTCCGGTCCCGGAGGTTGTCCTTCGTTGGAAACCAGATTTTGGACTCTGGGATTCTTCGCCATGATGTTATTAAGGATATCATCGCGGGGAATCCCCGGGCCTGGAGTCCAGAGGTTTGCCTCTCCGGAGATTGTCGGGAGGAGGAGGATTACCTTTTATCACGGGTATAAATAGTGCTTATCTGTCACTTTCACATTTACCATGATTAAAACCTTCAATCACTTAGAGCGATTAACAGCGTGATCTTAGAGCGATTAACAGAGCATTTAAAGAGATTTTATGATAATCAACGCTTAACATCTCCAGTCACTTTCAGGCAGTTGCGAGTGCTTCGTGGTGGTGATTTTGACCGTTTGACAACTCAAGCTGTTGCAGAGCTCCTGCGATAACTCTTCCCTTTCCTCCACCTTCTGCGTTCTCAGGTTGGTATTTCTGGTTTTCGCTCTCTGGTTTTCTTCCGTTTCGTTTGGTTTTGTTTGTCTTGTTTTGTTTCTCTGTTTTGTATGGTTTGTTATTTTCTGGTTTTGCCACTCGTTGGTGGTTCGGCTCTGCCAGAGGGTTGTCTACCCTTTGTCCAGAAGTGGTTCATTTGTAAAATAGGTAAATAGTTGTATATGTTCTGTCTTGTCTGGTTTTCCCGCGGGTGTCATTCTGCATTGTATACTTGTGTATATATGCATGTATAGTTGTATATAGCCTCTGTATATCTCCCTATTTTTGTGTGTATATCCTTTGGCTCCATGTATATCCTTTTGAGTGGCTTGACAAGCTGGTCGAGTCACCTGTATTTTTGGTTCTCCACCCACGAACTCGCTTCAGGGCAGAAAACCACCTATTTGAAACTTGGCTCTCGGCTGGTTTCAAACAGGTAGTTTTCTCTCTCCTCCATGAGGTCTATCAAAACCTCATTTATGTCCCATGTGCACAATCAATTCTAGCCAAGTGGCTTTCACTTTTCACGCGTTCAGACAGTTGGCTCCGTCGTCATCGCCATAACTTCCATTAAATACCTACGCACGTGGCACCCACATGGGCTTGATGACTTGCCTTTTTACATGTCCTCACCAATGGTCATTTCTCCAAGACTCGGGTCTCCTAACATCATCCATCATGTGCCTTTAACGAAGTGTGATAAGAATCCCCGGACCTAGATGTTTAATGAAAATCTAAAGTTTGTACGATGTGTTTTGCTTTTCGGTCATTCTTGAATGAAACTAACTTTTCAAGAAAAGTGAGCACCGTGGTGGTAAGATCTCTAGACCCCGGAATAATTTTTTTGATAAATGTATTCTGACAGTTGCTTTGCCTTGCAGGTTCCTAGAGTTTATCTTTCAAACATGTCCAAAGCGTCTGCATCTTCTCCACCCAGAAGTCTAGAGCTACCTATCGCAGTAGAAACCAAGGCAGCAGTAAAATCTAAGATGGAGAAGGCCCTAGAAAAGCTGCCCCTAACCATAAATTTTGTACAGGACAATGTCATCGTGGACTCAAAGATTGAGTCCAAGGTCAAGCTGATAACCAACACCAACGTTAGAACATGGTCATAAATGCAGGCCTTGGTGAAAATAATGCACATCCAGCGACAGGCTGGAGATCAATTAGCAATCAATGTCGAGAACTCCAGAATCCTCTGGGCAGCCTACTTCCTGTGCTCCGTGAAATCTCCAGAGCTTACCTGACACTGGCTACCAACTACAACTCTTCTGTCTAGGCCATTGTGCTCGCGGCCGCAAAGCCTACAGGGTACCCCACTCCACTGGTGTCCCTCGACCCAGTCACATTCTAGGCAAGTCTGGGAATCCCACAATTTGAGAAGGCCTCGGTGGTTACAAGGACTGATGCCTTGACCCAGTTCACACAATTGGAGGATGCTGCCCAGGTATACATGAATCCCCAAAGAGGGACCCAAAGAGGATGAAGATATAAATTTCCCGCTTTAAATTCAAGGAGAGCATCCAAATGGGGATGATAGCATTAGCCCAGGTCTTTGGGCAGCCCTCCACCTAGGAGTTTGCCAAATGGATGTACTATTTCCTCCTTGGCATCTATACCAAGGGAGGATACTTCGAATGGGCCACAATAATCTCCAACCATGTTGACTCCTAGGTCCAGCAGTTGAACAGGAAGAAAAAGTTTTACATGTCTTCCTATATTTTCTGGGCCCTAGCGCAGCAGAGGCCCCATTTCCATGGCCTACTTACTGACGGTGTGCTCAGGATTGGCCTAGGACAAAAAGCACCGTGGCACCATTTTTCACAAGTTCAATGGGAGGCCAGCTTCCCCAGTTTCTACGAGGTAAATGACACGTTCGTTTACTACCATCTGCTTACACCCACCCGGGATGCCGAACACCGCCTGTCTACTGAGGCGATAAAGTTGGTCCATAGTTATGGAAATTACTATATTCAATTCCAACAGCACACATACATTAGGGTCGCCGGCTTCTCTGGGAAACCCTACTTGTTGCCCAGACATTGTAGGGACAAGATCGTGCTATTGGAGTATTGCAGGCAAATAATGGAGGTGCATGCCTTCTTTGCCCTCAAAAAGATCCCCAACATTCTGTTCCCAATCACATATGGGAACTACACATGTAGTCTGGCTACCGCAAAGGAGGTGGACAATGAGCTGAAAGGTTATAACTTATAGGAATTTTATCTGGCACGGAAAAATTTTGATCCGCATGGTAGAATTGCAACGGCAATGCCCCGGGCTTCAGAGCCCCATCATATACACACAGAGGACTTCTGGGCAGACTACCAAGATGATGTGGAGGTGCAAAGAAGGCACTATGTCAAAATGACAGCCGGCATGATGCAGAAATTGAAGCTCTAAAAGTTCCCAGCAGACTTCTCAGACGCCACCCCCACTATCGATCCCTACTACAAAGAAAAGGGGATCGACAAAAAGGCTCTTCCACCAGTAAACTGGGCCGCCCAGGAAGGGCCCACTATTGAAGACTTCACTGGAGAGGTGGTCGAGCGAAGCCACGCATATTTTAAGAAGGTGTGCCTCAGAAGTACCCGCCAAGCAACCCAGCCAATGCCAAAGTTAACTCCACCGCCGGCACCAAAAATGACTCCGGGGGCCGGGACTTCTTCGCAGGGTGCAGATAAGGGAAAAAGAATAGACACGACCCCTTTTGTGCAAGAATTCCCCATTATAGAGCAAATAAAGTAGTCGGTGGTAGCCTCCCAGCAGATGAGGGAGAAATTAATAACAAGGCTGGCCACCCCACCACTCATGGCTGGGCCACTTCATCCCTCCTCCTCTCTGACATTAGCAGCCTTAATGGTTAAGCCAACGGGGGTGGATCCCCTAGAGGCAGCAGCGTTAAGAGATGCGGGGCCACCTCTGGTTACCTAGAGAAAGAAGAAGCTCAGCAAAAATCCCAAGGCAGAGCCGGAGCCAGAAACATCCCACCCCCAGCAAGTAGAAATCCTTTCTTCCAGTTTCCGGGAGCCAGAGAAGGAAATGGATCCTGCAAAAGTCCCAACCAATCCCCCTCTGCAAGAAGAATTTGATGATGTATTTGCAACCGAAAAGTTTGGGAACTTGCAGGGGGACAATACACAAATGGAGGCAGAAGTCCCGGGGGTGGAACAAGGGGCTGCAGAGAAAAAGGATATTGAACAGGAGCCTGCACAGGAACAAGAGTAGCAGGTAAAGGAAAAAGAGCCAGAGCCGGAGATTGCCTCCGGGGCTCAAGAGATGCAAGGTCCAGAAGTGGACCAACAAAAACAAGGTGAACAAATGGCATCCGCTGGGGGAACCGAACCTTTGGGAATAACCGTAACCCCAGCCACCACGTTCTAGGGGCCACTCCTGGGAGCGACCTTTGGGCAGGTGATCACAGCGGCCCAAACTCTAAATCTCAGCCTCACACCTCCCCTACTGCCAAAAGAGGTGCCAATAGAGGAAGAGGCCCCGGCAGAAGAAGAACAACAACAAGAAGAGAAGATTGAAGAAGAAATCCCCAAGGAAGCCTACCAGAGTCTAGACCCAATGATTGACATATAGGACAAGGCTGAGGAGATGGAGATTGAAGAGAATATTTCTCCAGAAGAAGTTGAGGCAGGGAGAGGAACGGACAAGGTTCACGCCACTGAAGAGCAACAGCCACAAAACACTGGGGAAGAATCAAGAGAACAAATTCTGGCAGGAAGGCCACCCCTAGCACCTCAATGGCTGATAGAGAGTAGAAAAAGAAAATCTCAGTCTGCTCCAGTGACTCCTCTCTCCTTGGCTGAAATGATGGCCCAAGTTCAGGCCCCACCAAAGGCCAAGAAAGCCCGGATAGTTCATACTCTTTGAACTGGGTCAGCGGAGAAACAGTTGCCATTGTGGCAACACCTCCCCCAGATGTCGATGAAGCAACCGTAGACCCCGAAGACTACAATGTTGTAGAGGTATCACTAGGTAAAAGGGGAAAGCAAGGTGAGGTAGGCTTGCTGAAAGAAGCAGCAAGGGTAGTGGAGGCCCAATATGAGAAAGAGGCCCAGAGGCTCAAAGCTGAAAAGGAAAAGAATGAAAACCTTATGGGGTTGCTTACTGAGCTGGCTCAACCCATCAATGTCGTTCCTCTAGAGGCCTCCACCTTAGAAGAGCTACCGCAAAGTGACATAGACTCCCTGAGAGTAATGAAAAAGAAATCCCAAGCAGTAGATGAGTGGGTCGCCCTGCAGATAGGAAACACCCGACGTTTCCTGGTGTCCACCCTCCTAGATTTATACACGGCCCGACAGGTTATTCATCAGGCAAAAACACTTATTGAGCTATGGGAAGGTGATGCCAAGAATTACCAAGCATGGAAGGTGGAGCTCGAAGAGCTCCTTACCTTGGGTGAGGATATGATTTCTGAATCCAGAATTTTGGGTGATGATTCATTTGATTTTGTGAGAACCCAGCACTCCAAACTTGACCTCACATTGGAGGTAACCAAGCAACTGGTAGGGTCCTTGCAGGATAAGGTAAATGCTATAAAATATTCTTCTAATTTGTACAAGTCTTTTGTAATAAAGACTTCTGGGGCTGATCCCCTTAGCATAGATACATGTACCCCCAAAGATTCAGTTCTGGGGAGTTTTGATGAAATAATGAAATCTCGGTATCAATCTCCGGAGGGGATAGATGGGGCCCAGATGGAAAAATTAACCCACATGATACTGAGTGGTCATGACGCAGTGAGAATGGCAGATGAATTTAAAGAAAATGTTCTGGACCTGGGGGAACAAGTTGAAGTGGCCAAGCACAGAAGGGCCAGCCTGAAAGATATAGATGAAGATGGCATTTCTCGCCTCCTCCAGGCTTTCAACAACAATAAGCAACCTTGAGCTTTCTCCGGAGGCCAGGGAGAACTCAAGTGTTGAATATTCTTTATTCTTTTGGGGATGTAAGTTCCTAGATCCCAGAGTCCCAGATCCAAAATTTTTTATTCCTTGAAAGTGATCCGTGTCCCGGTCCCCGAGGCCGACCGGTCACTTTCAGAAGCGATTAATAAAGGCTTTTAGAAGGTGGTTGGCTACATCAAGGGGCGTCGACTCGGCCGTTGGTTTTTTTATAGGATGGTCTTCTCGAGGCGCCGCTCAAGGGTACACCTGGTACATTGGAGATAGGGCACCGCATTTCCCATTTATGAGGCATGTAGCCTCGATCCTCGGGGGACCTACTTTCTTCTTTTTCCTTTCTGGCTCTCTTCTCGAGACCTATTCTTTCGCTGTATATTCTTGTCTTATTCTTCTGACATGGTAGACCTATTCCGTCTCCAGGTCTTTTGTAGGGTGGCGCAGGTAGTATCGGCCCCCAGATATTATATTTTATTGAAACGTGATGTAAATAGGGTTAGGGTTAGAAGAGAGTTGTATAAATAGCCGAACCGGCCCATTTCCAAGGGTCGGCAAAATTGATGATTTTGTTGTCCATAGGAATAGAAATGCGATTTCTCATCTTAAGTTGCAGAGCTCAATGCTCCATTGTTCTGGTTTTATATAGTTAGATGCCCCCCTGGAGCCACCATTGTATCATGCACCAGTGCTTGCTGGAAGGAACATTAATAAAGAAGGAAGAATTCTTGGTGATGATGCTATTGGCATTCCTGCTTCTGAGTTAATGGTATTTCATGTTTTAATATTCTTCATATCTTCTACTCTGATATGTTAAAGTAAATTAACGACCTCTTTTTACTCGCTATTGATGAAGTTCTAACTGATGGTTATGTATTTCTTCGGTATTTAGTGTAGTCTATCAGAGTATTATTGATGTTTTAGACATTTAAACATGACTATAGTTAGATGAAATGGTTCTAACCCTGAAGGATCTTTTTTGTTTTATTTGCTAAGTGTAGAATGTTAGGGGAAACCTTAATTTATTGAATCTCTGGAGAAAATGAGTTGAAGAAACTAGCTATCCCCCTCGAAAACAGTCACTTCTCCCCAACTAAGCCCCGCACCGTCATGACCTGACACCCAGGTGCTTCAAGGCCCGGGAAATATAATTCTCCCGGACAACCTTTGCAGGCGGAGTTGGCCGGTATCCCTGGAACCTGGTGACAACTTATGACTGTTGGCAGACCCGGTCAGCAAAACCCCATCAACAGGTGGAACATGAAGTTCTCTTCCCTCTGGGTGTATGGTGACGGGGTACTCAATACTCTTCATGCCTTCATGAGGAAACTTTTCAAAATGTTTTTTTTTTTTTTTAATGTCAATATCTTCAAATAATGTTCAATGGACCATTTTTTAATAGGTAGAAGTTAATTAATGCGATACGAAGCTCTTTTGGGTCCATTATGCAAACTTACTAAGAAATTGTAAATGTTGTCATGGGGAGCAGAAAGTTGTCAATATGCTCCCAGTGATATCTAATCATGTGTCAAGGTCTATTTGACTTATTTGAACTTATTTTAATAGTTTGGAGGTAGAGGAGGTCTTGTTTAGGGTCCATAGAAAATTTTGTGAAAAGTTATCATTATTGACAAAAGATGTCATTGCAACTTTTAATGTAACTTTGTCAAAATTTTCATTTTGGTGGGTATGCATTTGAAAGGTGGTTATAGCCATTAGAAAGGCTGAACAAATTATACAATTCTTGTTTCCATCTATCAACGGATGGATTTGAAGTTCTAGTGTTGAATTGATGCAATAAAAATTCATTTTAATCTTTCATTTATAGAAATTTTACTATTACACCAGATTGTACAATACTATACATATGCTTGGGGACTTGATACTTATTTATATTGATAGGCCCATCAACTATATCTCTACCAGTTCTAGTTTCACTTGATTTCATTGTGTTTTGAATAAGTTAGAACACTTTTACTAAACAACATTCAAAGACCCTAGGTCCAAGGGTTTTGAGGAGAAAATCATGATTTGTAAGCCATTCCACCATAGAAAATTATGCCAATGAGTGGAATGGAATATTTTGTGTACTTTAAGATTATGAATTTTTTTGGAGGAGATCTTGTATTTGGAGTAAATGTCATGATTCCCTAGCCCAATATTCACCATACATTGGGCCTAATTGGATGATTAACATGAGGTTTTTGTAAAAAGGGGAAGGAATTATCATTTCTGATACTAAAAATTGTGGATTCATTATATTTGCAACCTTTCCTAACCATTGGGGTACAAATTAGGATTTTGGAAGAAAATCTTTAACAAGTTGCTTTGGAAAAGAGGGCTAATTGGGCCTAGGCAAACTGTTACAAGTCAATATTAGGGTTAATTTTTCCAAAGTAACCATAGAATAAAATTGGATATATTTCATATCTTCCAAAATTGTATCTAAAAATCTATTTTTATTATGGAGATCTATCCTAGATCAGGAGTTATGAAAAAAAAATGCCAGTTTGGAGGGCTACTAGAGTCTAGACCTAATTATGTGGACAATATAGGAGTTGGGATAACTAGAATTTTTGGAGGCATTTATAGTCTATTAATGTTACATTTAATTTATCTAAGATGTTTTCGAGGCCAGTTCAAGTATTGTGAAGCCCTTAACCAAAGTTAGTATTGTAGCCCTATTCATCCCTATGAGGGTTTTCCACTCATGAAAAAGTGTGTTATGGTTTCTCTTTATTTATATTCTATTTGATCAGTAAGTTCGAATTGATAGTTTTATAAATATATAATTTTCAATGATGTCTTAAGATCTTGTGATCTTATTTCATGTTAGACAACTTTACTACACAATTTTATACTTAATAGTATTATTTTTGAAACATTGAAACTTGCATTCTACATGTTCAAGATCATGAAAGATTAATTCAAGGTTAATTCAAAATTGATATACCACTAATTCACCCCCCCCCCTCCCTCAATGGTATTGTACTACAATAAGTGGTATCAGAGCCATACCCTTGAACAAGGTTTAATCAACTTAAGGATTCCTATTATTGGAGTACTTACAATGCCTAAAAGGATTAGAAATAAGAAGGAAAGGTTACACCATGTATAATACAAGATGCCTAACATAAAACTTGATAAATTTGTTGAAAATGTAAATGAGCCAGGTGAAGATGAGTACGTTACAGAATTTGAAGGAGTAATTGAACTTGAACAAGAACTTATTACTATCTTAGATGAGATTAAGAGTCTTAGAAAGGTGAAACAAGTAATAAGAGTTCAGTTAGAGAAAAAAACAATAAGATTGCATAAAGTTAGAAACTAAAATTATCTCTTTGAGATAATTTCTTAAAAAAATAAAACAAGTTAATCACTTGTCTAAATGTATAAAATGATGAACATAAGAGTATATTAGAAGTGACTAGGTCCAATCTAGAAGTCAGAAACACTTGAATTCCAAAAACTTGAAGAAGAAGTAGGTTCCTTGAGAAAAGACCTTGAAAACATCAAGATGCAAAAATTTGTGAAAAATACAAATGCATTAGATGAAATGTTGAATAGTCAAAAAAATTACAAGGATAATTTTGGATTAGGATATGAGATAGGAAAAACCTATTCAAGTGGAAAAGAGTAAAAAAAATGAAATAAGTTGTGTCTGCTAATGGGAAAGGAAAAAATTTTAAATTCAAAAACACTCCAAGGAAGAAAATATGAGATAGGACAAACCTATTCAAGTGGAAAAGAGTAAAAAAAATGAAATAATTTGTGTCTGCTAATGGGAAAGGAAACATTTTTAAATTCAAAAACACTGCAAGGAAGAAAATAGATATTACTTATTGTTTTGTTACTCCTAAGGTTGAGGATAATAAGAAGACAAAGGAAGGTATCCCTGCATAAGATAAAAAAACAAGTTCAAAAGATATTCTCAATCAGAACAACATCAAGTGTCTAGGTTTGAAGATTATTTTTATGGTTACTGATTTTCATGTTATGAATTTGGTCATAAAGTAAGAGAGTGTAGGATGTATGCAAGGAAAATGATTGGAATGAAAATCCCTATGAATGGTCAACTAGACGAAGCAAGATTCAATGTTAAAAATGTAATCATTTAGGTTATACAAAAAAAATTTGTAGGACCCAAAAAGAAAGTGATGTATTTAGATGGTCAAAGAGCTATAATATTTTTGTTCCTCTTGTTGGGTACAAGATAATTTTCCATATATGTCATAGGTTTGAACATAAAGCAAAATTTTGTAGTAGTAGTTTGGGTGAAAGTTTTTATCATTATAAAAAAGACACTAAGAAGGTTTGGAAAAGAAAGAAATAATATAAACTTGTTCATGTTACACAAGAGGATTCAATAATTGCATTAAAGTAGCATAGAGCTAGGGGGATATAAGCATGATGATGTTCTTTACCCGTATTTCAGGGAAGTATAGGTTTAAGAAACTAAATATTGTCATCATTGTTTCATACTGCCCATGCTTGAAAATTCATGGTGTAAAAAGAAAACTAGTGCATCATTCTTTTTTCTTCTTAGATTGATTTGAACATGTCATTATTGTGAAAATTATGGTTCATGTCAAGCTAAATCAAGGTACATATTATACCTAAAATGTAAACCCAATGTAAGACCAAGTATGAAGTGCCTATCAAGGATATTGGTAGAGTTGACATCAAGGAAAAAACTAAGGGTCGTCAAAATCCCCCTTTGGCCTTTATGGAAAAATACCAAAGCCTCTTCTCCCCCATTTTGCATAAATAGAGAAAGGGATACAAGGAGGAAATTCCAAGATCTGTAGAAAGAAACCAAACTGAATGGTGATATAAAAGGATTAACCAAGAGTAAATAACACATAATCTTCTGAAAGAACCAAGTGTAACCAAAAGAAACTTGTAACAGTACATGATCATCAGAGAAGGTAACTCTGCTATATATCAAAGAATAAGCATGAAATGGAAACAACTACATCAGGAACCAAATACCCCACTTGATCATAGTAATCTAGAACTCAAAATGAGCAACTATAAGCATAGACTAACCGTCAAAATCTCATACATTAGGGATGAAATGTAAGCATGAAATCTCCCCCTATATGAATACACAGGCAACCCTACAACAGGGTAGATGAAAAATGATCATTGTGATTTTTAATTCAACGCAAGACAATAATTGAGATTGGAAGAAAAGAAAATATAACAGGCCTCGTACTATTGCCAAAAATTGACACCATAATGTTGAAACACCATGTATACCACTATCACTGGTAGTATCAAAAAAACATGAAGAATATCCCTTCATACCAAAATGATTACAAATGTAAGATTTTGTAACTCCCAAAGCCAAGACCATAATTCTAAGCTTCCATTTATAACTTCAATCAAATATTACTATAATGCAAATGTCAAAGTACTATAACAGTGAGATCAAACTTGTTACATCAAATGTCATACCATTGTATATGGTGTCCGTTGTGGATATCAAGATGAAGATCTATCCCATGTGTGTCATATCTTCGTAATGACTTCTTATTACCTAGTACAAGTTAGTCTTGTATTTTATTAGAACTTTAATAACTTATAAACTATGTTTAAGATAATACTTTAATAGCCCATTAATGAGACAATTGATAGAACATGCAAATATTATCAGAGAAATAATGCATAAGACATTAAACACTAATAGGGATCCAGACTTAAAAATGCATGAACCAATTAGTATGCAAAAAAATTATAAACCACAGTAATGAAGTAGGTCACAACATACATATCCATTGTCAACTATCACTATAATCAAGAAATAGGAATATTGGAAATGCAACAAAGAAGATATGTATATGTCAAAGTAGATCAATTTCATATGGAAGACTATAATACCAAAACATGCATTGTAAATACAAAACACCTATCCACATTTCAAATGCAATGCAAAACTAGTGATATTGTTTTTGATTATTTGTAAAAGTAGGTTTTTAAGGGACCCAAAACCCTTTACAAACAGGTTACAAAATGATAGGAAATAATATCAGCCTAGACAAAAAGCTTCCAAAAACCAGCAGACACCCAACAACACAAAACCAGCAATGAACAAAACTAGCTGAAAAAGAAAACCAAAAGAAGCAGACACAGGGACCGAAGACTAGGCTAGGTCCCCAAGGGTACCCACCACATAAACTAGTGATATTGTTATACACATTCACCTAAACTATACTCCTATCCATTGAGCACTAACATACACCATCACGTGTATCAAATATAATAGAATATCTTTGATAATATGAGATATCCAAGATATATCATTACTATAATATTCAAAAACCAAGATCAAATCATTGAAAGAATTTTATTCATGAATACAAGTTGGTACTTGCAATGAAAAAATCCTTGAGTGCAATATTCAAAACTTAAGGAATGCATATATTATTCTGAATGCAATCCATCACTGTCCACGCTACTTGTGAATATATACTATATGGTTGTGCTATCAAACCAAGACTAAGACTATGACCTTTTTAAGTGCCAATACAAAACAATGATGTAAACTATTGTATTCAACTTTGAAGATCATTGTATACAGTCTTGTAGAGCATATGAATACCCTTTAACTATCATTAATAGCATGATAACTGCATGATACTTAATTTTTATCCATGTTAATATTATACCTTCTAATCCAAAATACCTTTTCTTTTAGGTTTTTATCTTTTGTTCCAAAATACCTTTCTTTAAGGTTTCTTATTACCTTTACTATTGTAGGTCTCTAAATGATGAATCTCCATGTATTGATAATTGATGACACGGATTATATCCAAGGATAAAGGACTAGCAATATCACAAGTAGGAATGTTAAACTTAGATTGAGTCATGGAAACACTTTGTTGTTGTAAAGATGACATAGTTTGAGAAATACTATTTATTGTAGATTCAGTGGAAAGAGTAGAAGGAGATGTGTGGGAAATATTTGGAGCATTGTGTGAAATGGAAGGAATCGTGGAATAGGAAAAAGACACCCTATTGTAAGTGGGCATGGAGGAATGTAAGGAAACACATGGAACACTAGTATTAGGAATGGTAACATTTATAGGATTAGAAGGTTGAAATGAAGTGGTTATGATAGGTGAAATATAGGCAAAAACACTAGGTATTGAGGTGGGACTGGGATTGGAAGGCTAAACACTAATGAAAGGTTGAGTGTAACCAAGATCTTGAGCATAATCTTGAAGTGACTTAAAATTGTCAAGAACAAGTTGAGAAATAATACATAATAAATTCATTCCATGTTCATCATTATTAATTATCTTTTTTAAACCACTAATTATAGAAATTGCCTTGGGGTTGGGGTGCTCTTGACCTAACCATTGTTCCATTTTATCAGTGTCATAAGAAATATTTTGGATTTGACTATGTGTAACTCTTTGGCTCTCATTTTGATAATGTGAAGAATGGGAAGAGTTGTTTTAAAGAAGTGGAAGGAAGATCATTATTATGCATTTTGGTCTCCTCAATATTCCTATGAAGGAAAGAGGAATTATGATCAAAGGAACTCATAATTCTATGACTTCTCCTAACAAGAATGATCTAGGTAGGACTCAATGTAATAAAACTCATGCTAAAAATGAAAAGTAGATAGATCTAAAGAAATATAAATTCACAAAGGAGATCTAATTGGGATATTGTGGTTCTTCCTTAAAGTATCATATTGATTTGAAAAGTAGGATTATATTGTCAAGATTGTAAAATTAGAAATGAACATGCAATAAATATAAGTGTACCTTGAAGAAATGAAGGAGATGTTATTTTGTTGCTATTTTTCTAACTGTTGGAGTCCCGAAAATAGTTGTACTTCCAAATCTGAGTCCTAAAACCTATTTTTTGTCTATCCTAAAAATATGAAACTATTTTTGAGGGTACAAAATGGGTGGAATGTTCTATACCTATGTATATAATGATTGGAATTTTTTTTCCAAGGTGTTTTTGTCTAAGATTTGACACATACCTGTATTGGGATCTGTAGAGATCATATCTACAATTACAGCTTCCTAGCCTATACCTATGTACAAAAAATAGAGAAAAGGTTGGCTAAAGGTATTTATCTTTGTCAAACCCTTGCTTATGATTCAACCTTGAAATTTGAAATGAAACTCATGTAATGTAAATCATAAAGTAAATATGATGGGGAGCTCTAACTTCTAAGAGCTTTCTTGCTCTAACTAATACCCTTTCTTTGGTCTTCCTAGGGTATTCTCCCCTAACCTTTCTATAGGAAAACTCTATGATCCCCTATCTCCTTTAGAACTCTCCACCAACTTCAAACTCCCTTCAAGTCCTTCTCCATTCAACTATGCACCCATAGGCTTATTTTAGCCAATATCTCTCTAATTTGACCTTGGAAATAGAAATGGGATTCTTGACCATTCCTAGGTCAATTTTAATTTGTTTTGATCCACTTTCATGGATCCCTCCATTAGGTTTCAATCGGGTTCTTATTTTTCTTGTTTGGAGGCCTTGTAGCCTTTTTCGTCAATTAGGCCTCCTAGAAACTAGTTTATTTGGATTTCTTCTCAAACACCCTTAAAAACCCTCTAAATAAACTATGGATTCTTTTTAGGCCCAACCTAGGATATATTATTTTCTAGGTTTTAGACCCCCACCCTGTCCATATACTGGACTTTCACCAAACCGCTATTTTTAAGGGTTTTAGGAGCATGTTCACCAATCTGGTTTATTTGTCTTCAATGGTTGCTCTAAACAACTCCAAAAATATTCTCCTTTCTTTTAGTTATCAAGGAAACACCCCTCTACATGCTCCCACCATTTATTGGTTGAATCCAATCCATTTAGCATCTTTCCATGCTACTATTCTACACAAGCCACTAACTAGAATGCCACTGCACTCACCTAGGGCTTGTTGGAAAAAGTAGCTCTCCTGCATCCACATACCCCAAAACACATATTTAAACTATCTAAACTATCTCCTAATTGATTCCAAATGTCCATATTTTTCCAACCACGGGAACTCAAGAGGGACACATTTACAAGACTGGCCCTGAATAGACCAGCGAAACAATAAAACTCAAAGAATTTACAAAATGTCAAAAGAAAGTAATAATATGAAAAAATAAATCCATAAAGAACTTATAAATGACAAAAAACAATGTTCCAATGCATTCATTCATGTCATTCAATCCATTAACTGACTGGATCAAGGCTCTGTCATAAAAACACAATAAAAAACTTGTTTCTCTGTTCACAATCTGTACAATGCCACTTCCAATTGTTAGATTAGGGTTTCTTCAAACTTATATATCATATTCCCACATATTTGGACCCTCATGTTGTTATTTGGGCACCATTAAAGCTCTTTCCTATTTTTTAGGAAAAATTTTCATGACAACTTTGCAAATTCGCAAAGTTGTCATGAGCAACTTTTACATCTTTTCCTCAAATGAAAAACTAATACTTCCAATGATCCAATTTGATCCTAAATAAATTCATATGAGCTTAAAATATTCAAAAACATCATAATCATAGGTTCCACTCCATTTTGGATTTTTGGTCAACCTTTGACCCCTTGGTTGACTTTCTAGGACTTAAACCCCTAGATCTTATTTGATCACATCAAACACTAAACCCTAATCACTCCTACCTCTAGAAACACACAAAAAAAAACTTGGGACTTCATATTTAGTTCTTATTACCTTTTTTGGTTGGCGAAACCAACCTACAAGCCAAAATGCTTTAAAGATCTTACAAACACCTTAAGGTGCTCCTGCACCATCCTCCCCCTGCAACAAGAAAATCAAGGTACCTTAGGTGTGATGAAATCCATGCTTATTCCATGATTTTTGAAATCTCCCTCTGCTATCCATTTATCCTCTGACTCAGGTTGGTGTTCCCATTTCACCAAGTGTTCCATGTAGACTTTCTTCCTTGTCTTCTTCTTCACTCTTGAATCCAGAATCCTTTCCACTTGTGGCTTAGCTTGAACAGGTACTCTGAGTTATTCCACATCCTTAGTTACCTTTGTACTACACTCTTCTTCATCTATATCTTCTCCTTTGTATGGAATCAAATCCTTCACATTGAAAATGAGAGAAATGGACATATATTTTGGTAGATCTATCTTGTAGGCATTGGGACCATAATTAGCCAACACCTTACAAGGTGCAATCCTGTTCATTTGTAGCTTTCTTGGTATCCCCTTATGTATTCTAGCCTTGTTCAAGTATACCATCACCAAGTCTCCTACCTAAAATTATAGGTCTTTCCTTCCTTCATCTTTCTTAGCCTTCAACTTCTGATTGGCCTCCACTATAGTCTTCTTCACTTGCTCATGAACTTCTCTCATTTACTATCCAAATTCATAAGCATGTCCATTGATTCCCTCATATCCTTGTAATTATCTGAGCTCCAGTACACCCCTTGGATGTATCCCATATACAATCTCAAATGGAATCTTACCAATAGTCCTGTTTGTGCTATCATTGTAGGCAAATTCTGCCTGTGGGATGACTTGCTCCCATCCTTGCCCATACTCTTTTGTCAAACATCTTAGCAAGTTTCCAAGAACCATGTTTATTACCTCTGTCTGACCATCTATTTGAGGATGATATGCTAAACTATGAGATAAATTGGTTCCTAGTCTTCTACATAGGGTCTTCCAAAAGTGCCCCATAAACTTCACATCTTTGTCTGTAACTATACTCATTGGAAAGCCATGTATCCTTACCATCTCCTTGAAGAAAAGGTGGGCAATGTGCCTGGCAGCATGTGTTGTTTTACATGGGTTGAAATGACTCATCTTATTGAATCTATCCACTACCACAAACACACTGTCCAAACTAGTTGGTGTCCTAGGTAGTCCCACTATGAAATCCATACTTATGCACTCCCATGGTCTATTTGAGATGGGAAATGGCTGATAAAGTCCTGCATTTGATGATGTCCCCTTTTCCTTCTGACATACTCCACATACCTTCTTACATCTTTCTGCATTTTAGGCCACCAATAGTATCTCTCCACTAAGTCTAGGGTCTTGTTTAACCCAAAGTGTCCACTCAAACTTCCATTATGCTTCTCTTGGATGAGGTTCTCCCTTATATAACCCTTTGGAACACATAGTTTCTTCCATTTAAACAACAAATAATTCTGTAAGGTATAGTCTGCATATTCTCTATTAAAGTAATTTTCAAATTTAGTACACGCCTTATAAATCTCTGAGAAATCTGAATCTCCTTCATAGAGGTCCTTGAATCCTTCAACCCTATGCTCTGCAACTAAATCTCCTAGATGGTAAGAAATCTCCTACTAAGGGCATTTTTTGCCTTGTTATTTACCCCCTTTCTCTCCTTGATAGTAAAAGTGTATGATTGCAGAAACTCCATCCATTTTATGTGCCTCAAACTAAGCTTCTCTTGTGTATTTATGTAGCTTAGGGCCTGGTTATCATTATAAACCACTAATTCTTTTGGTAACAAGTAGTTCCTCCACTTCTTAAGAGATTGCACCAATGCATAAAGCTCTAGATCATAGGATGAGTATCTAGACTTTGCCTCATTAAGCCTCTCACTAAAGAAGGCTACTGGTCTTCCTTCCTGACTTAGGATTGCACCCACTGCTATGTTACTAGCATCACATTCCACTATAAATAACTTATCAAAACTTGGTAAAACCAGTATTGGTTGGGTGGCTACTTCTTTCTTAAGTCTCTCAAATCCTTCATTGGCTTCCTTGGTCCATACAAACTTTGTTTTGATTCCACCCTTAATGGTATCTAGAATAGGTGCACAAATTTCATTGGATCTCCTCACAAACTTCAACTATAATTGGGCTAACCCATGGAAGCTTCTCACTTCATTCCCTATCTTAGGAGTAGGCCAACTTAATATGGCTTCCACTTTTCTCTTGTCCATCTTCAAGTCACCTTGGAATACTACAAATCCTAGGTAGACTAGTTCTTGTTTCATAAACTCACTCTTTTCAAGATTTATGGTGAGCTTCTCCTCCTACAACCTCTTAAACACAAGTTCTAAGTGTTTCATATTCTCTTCCTTTGTTTTACTAAATATGAGGATGTCATCTAGGTAGACTACTATAAATACCCCTATATAATCCTTCAAGACTTCATTCATGACCCTCATAAAAGTACTAGGTGCATTTTTAAGCCCAAATGACATTACTAACCACTCATATAACCCCTCTGTGGTTTTAAAGGTTGAATTCCATTCATCACCCTCTTTCATCCTAATTTGATAGTATCCACTTTTTAAATCAATCTTTGAAAAATACTTAGCACCCCCCAAGCAATCCATTGAATCTTCTATTCTAGGAATAGGAAATCTATATCTAATAGTTATCCTATTTATTTCCCTAGAGTTAGTTTACATTCTCCACTTACCTCCCTTTTTAGGAGCCAACACCACTGGTAAAACACATGGGTTGATGCTCTTTCCGATCAATCCTTGGTCCAATAGATCTTTAACTTGCCTTTCTATCTCTTTGTTTTTTTCTAGTGTCATTTTTTATGTAACCTTGTTAGGTAATGATGCCCCTGGCACAAGTCAATTTGATGACTAATTTCTCTCTTTGGGGGTAGTTTAGCTGGAGTCCCTTCACAAATGATGTCTTGGAACTTATCTAACAATTACTTCACTTCTATAGGCATAGGAGACTATTTAGGTGTCTCCTCCTCTTTTGGCTTCACCAAGATTGCATAGCCAATTCCTTCTTCCTCCTTCATGTCTTTGAGGAATTCTTTCCCACTCATTAGTAGGGTATTGGAATCCATCTTCTCTACTGTTTCCTCCTCTATCAAGGACTGTATCTTATAAGTTACTCCATTCTTCTTGAATGAGTACTTATTCTCCTTGCCATGGTGAATTGCTTCCTATCATACTGCCATTGTCTGCCAAGAAATAGATGGCATGCATCCATTGGTAATACATCACAAAGTATCATTTCTTGATACTTTCCAATAGTGAATTCAACCCACACTTGTTCATTAACCAATATATTGTGTCCCTTATTCAACCAAGTCACTTTGTAAGGACACACATGGGGTATCTTAACCAGTATGAGATTTTGTACTGCGTCCTCTGATATCACATTATCAGTAGATCTGGAGTCTATTATAACTATGCATACTTTACCAAGAATCTTGCATTTGACCCTAAAAAGAGCCCTTCTCTATTTTTTCTCATCCTTTGTAGGTTCTTTTATCAATATCCTCCTAAGAATCAATCTTTCTCCCTTCTTTGAATCCAAGCTTACCTCTGATTGTTTAGTCATGTCCTCTTCTTGCACATAAGCAATCTTCTTCTCACCTTGTGAAGATGTTGGCTTATCTGGATACCTATAGGTAGGGTGACCCAATTAGACATAGTAGTAACACTTCATTGAAACAAAATGTGAATTTCTCCCAAATCCACCTGATCTGCCTCTTCCACTACTAGGAAATCCTCTACCTCTGTTATATCCTCCCCTGTTACTGGACATGGTGTTGTTCCACAAACTTAGAGTCTCCTTGGATTTTTTTTTCATTTCTCCTCCCACTAGAGCCACCTCTATGTCCACCTCTAGATTCTCTACCTCTTCCTCTTCCCCTAGAGTTGGAATCTCATTTCTTTCTGAGTTTTTTGTCCACCTTAAGGGAAATTTGAAAACATCCATAGATAGAAGTTAAAGTGAAGAGGCTCAACTCTTCTTGTATGTTACATCTAAGGCCATTTAGGTACATAGAAACTTTGATTATTTCCACTTCTTGCACTCTTGACCTAAGACATAGTTTTTGGAACTCTTCTGTATAGGATGCTACATCTAGATCCTTTTATCTGAGATTCTATCTCCTTTTGTGTAATTAGATATCATAATCCTCTGGTAGATAGTTCTCTTTCACCTTAGCCACCATAGCCTTCCAAGTTTCTATTGGCTTCTTTCCTTCCCTTTCTTTTTCTTCTTGTAAAAACTTCCACCAAGTTAATGCTTGTCCTCTTAGCCTTGATTTGGCTATCTTCACCTTTTGTGCCTCTATGATACCATCACATTCAAAATGGTTTTCCATTCCCTCAATCCACTCCATAAACATCTATGCATCCATTCTTCTAGAGAACACTGGAATGCCTTCTAATTCTTTTCCTCTTAATGCCTTGAGGGATTTGATGAATGGCTCCTCAAGTAGTGGAGGCTTAGGTAATGGTTTTTCCTCCTCTTCAATTGGACCTTTTCCCTTGTCCTTATCTTCCCCTATTTGTTCTTAAATCTTGCTTGTTGCTTCTACCACTTTGGCTAACTTTAGCTTCATCTCCTCCATAGCTTCTTCAAGAAGTCTATTATTGACTTGCTTCTCTGAAAAGTCCCTTTCCAATTCTACATTGGTCACCATGGTGCTTTCTCCATTGGATTTACTCCTCTCTATCATACACTGACCACTTCCCAAGCCTTTCAATGGCTCTGATACCAATTTGATAGGGAGATCTAACTTCTAAGAGATTTCTTTCTCTAACTAAGACCCTTTCTTTGGTCTTCCTAGGGTATTTTCTCATACCCTTTCCAGAGGACAACTCTATGATCCCCTATCTCCTTTAGAACTCTCCACAAAATTCAAACTCCCTTTAAGTCCTTCTCCATTCAACTATGCACCCATAGGCTTATTTTAGCCAATTTCTCTCCAATCTGACCTTGGAAATAGAAATGGGATTCTTGACCATTCCTAGGTCACTTTCAACTAGTTTTGATCCACTTTTATGGATCCCTCCATTAGGTTTTAATCGGGTTCTTAGTTTTCTTGTTTTGAGGCATTGTAGCCTTTTTGGTCAATTAGGCCTCCTAGAAACTAGGTTTCTTGGATTTCTTCTCAAACCCCCTTAACAACCCTCTAAATTAACTATGGATTCTTTGTAGTCCCAACCTAGGCTCTAGGATTTTCTATGTTTTAGACCCCCACCATGTTCGTACACTAGACTTTCACCAAACCCCTATTTTCAAGGGTTTTAGGAGCATGTTCACCAATCTGGTTTCTTTGTCTTCAATGGTTGCTCTAAACAACTCCAAAAAATTTCTCCTTTCATTCTATTATCAAGGAAACACCCCTCTACATGATCCCACCATTTATTGGTTCAATCCAATCCATTTATCATCTTTCCATGCTACTGTTCTACACAAGCCACTAACCAAAATGTCAATTCACTCGCCTAGGGCTTGTTGGAATAAATAGCTCTCCTACATCCGTAGACCCCAAAACACATATTTAGACTATCTACATTGTCTCCTACTTGATTCCAAGTGGTCATAGTTTTCCAACCACAGGAACTCAAGAGGGACACATATTTACAAGACTGGCCTTGAACAAACCAGTGAAACAATAAAACTCAAAGAATTGACAAAATGTGTAAAGAAAGTAACAATTTGCAAAAATAACTCCAAAAATAACTTCTAAATGAAAAAACAAAATGTTTCAATGCATTCATTCATTCCATTCAATCCATTAACTGATTGGATCAAGGCTCTGTCATAAAAACTTAGTAAAAAACTTGCTTCTCTGTTCACAATCCGTACAATGTCACTTCCAACTATCAGATTAGGTTTTCTTCAACCTTATACATCCTATTCCCACATTTTTGGACCCACATTTTTGGATTTGGGCACCATTAAATCCCTTTCCTAGGTTTTAGGAAATGTTGTCATGACAACTTTGCAAATTTGCAAAGTTGTCATGAGCAACTTTTACATCTTTTACTCAAATGACAAACTACTACTTCCAATGGTCCAGTTTGATCCTAAATCACGTCATATAACCTTAAAACATTAAAAAACATCATAATCATAGGTGCCACTCCATTTTTAAGTTTTGGTCAACCTTTGACCCCTTGGTTGACTTTCTAGGACTTAAACCCCTAGATCCTATTTGATCACATCAAACACTAAACCCTAATCACTCCTACCTCTAGACACACACAAAAACAAACTTGGGACTTCATATTTAGTCCCTATTACCTTTGGTGGTTGGCCAGACCAACCTACAAGCCAAAATTATTTAAATATCTTACAAAGACCTTAAGGTACTCCTACACCAAAATATAAAGACTAAGTACCATTTCAATGTGCTTACCCTCATGGATGGATGTTTGTATTGCTCAAATCCATGTATTTTCTTGAATTTAGATGTTGACCTTGTAGGAGAGATATAGGATCAAGGATGCCTTCACATGTGCATGGATCTATGAATACCAATCCTAGATCTTGATTTTCTTGAAATGCTTAATCACACTTGCAAGGAGAGAGAAAATAATGATGGAGAAAGAGAGATATTATTTTCTTGTTTAAGAGCTCTACTAAGACACCACCATGGGATAGAAAATATAACTCCAGCTTGAAGAATATTTCCTTGATGTGTTGAAAGAATAAGAAGAATACCTTGGGTTGAGATCTTGAAATCACTTAGCTTGCTTGAATGCTCTTGGATCACAATAATTTCTTCAAGTAGATTATTGCTTGCATATGGTTGTTGGATGTTAAATAAGGAGAGATAAAGGGTTTATATACTTTTCCCTTCATTTTGAGATCTAAAAACTAAGCTAGACCGACCACCGAAGAAGAATTAAATTCAAAACCCTGATATCAGGTTCCAAGCCCAATCTACGACAAAATACCTGGGTGCAAAATGCCTAGAATGTTGTGCACCTAGATGTAGAATGTTTGGAACATTGTGCATGCTAGGATTTTTTACCAAAGTTTCCCAGGGACATCAAGATGATGAATAGAGGCCCTAATTTTAATATAGGTTGTTGAGATCATGTGAAATGGGAAAAAAGACCTTGAAATCACCAAATAGGTCCTAATTAGATCCTCCTATTATGGGTGCTAACTTTTTAGGATGGTACACTTTCAAATAAAATAATATAAATTTTATCATTATTATGTATATCATAAAGAGTGTATAAATTAAAATATATCATAGTTTATTTACTTGGATCTCCCTCTCGCCAACCTAGATTAACAATGGCTAAAATCTATGGTGCTATGCTATGGGAAGAATCTAGGTGGATTGGTGCACTTCTCTCCTTTCTCTTGTGTAGATGCATCCCCTTAGAGAGTGGGTGATTTAGAGAAGATCTATGTGCATGTCTCCCCATGGATTTTTATCTACCTTCTCCTCCTCTCCTCCTTGTCCAAGATCTTCAACAAGCCTCCCATGATCTTCTAATCTTGACTATTTTTCCTCCCCCTCATCATGCTCCTTACTTTCCTCATTTCCCTCCTTAGACTCTGGCTCTAGTCTCAACCATGTCCTGGGGTCTCCTATGGGGTAATCGACAAGAAATGTGAGGCATTATTTGTGATAGCTCTAGTATCTCATATACTCTCTATTCACTCCTAAATCTTCTATATGTCACGATACGAATGCATCTTGTTTTTCCTCAACTTTAGAATTTATAATTTCAATATCATCAATATTAGGTCTAGGATGAGCCCCTAGTCTTGGTCTATTCCATCACCCCTATGTGTAGATCACAAAATCCTTCTAACCACCCTACTAGAGACCAAACTATCTCCTCACTTTATCAAAATGAAGTGGGACTACAATGTTCTCATAACAACCCTCATATAAATGGTCCTAGTGCATAGTATTTATCTATCTCATCATTGCTATCCATCAATCCATATGCCTATATGGTATCCATGTGATATTATTTGGTTACAAGAGATCAATGGTAATCCTCCAATGTAGCACATCTCCTCTCTACCATGTACCACTCCATGGATAAGCAAATGCTCAGGGATTTTTCTAAGAAATGTCAATAGGAAATCTTATAGGTCACATGCATGATATGTACTAAAAATTTGATACTTTTAGTAGTGTTCAAGCTCTCACACTCTTCCACTCATGCTGGACATATCTCTCAAGATCACAATTAATGAGAAGATAGTATGCTCCTCTATGCTCCAAACTATATGTGTAAGGCCTAATAGAAATATCGTGCCCCATAAATCTAGAGCCACCAAAAATACAATGGTAGCTATCATCATCTTCCTCACCAATGATACATCTTAGCCTATGTATATAAGAAATTTCAGAAATAGCATGTCTCTTTGCTCACTACTTTGGGCCTATCGAGGTAGTAAATCTAATCTTCCTAGATCTCTACATATGTTCACTTTGTCTATAATTGCATTGTCCTCCCTTGGATAGGAAATATAGTAATCTAATACACATCCTCTAATGTGATCATCATCTCCCCTATCCATAGATGAGAGGTGGAGGTGTTCTCATCACATCGCTCCATAAGAGCAATAAACTTTGCATCAATGTATCACATGAAAGTTATATGATATGCTCAATAAAATCCAAAATCTCTCAACACACCCAAATCCTCTACACTCATATCTCACACATTGCCTTGTATAAATGTCATGATCTTAGTGCCCACATGTTCTCGCATATATGGACATTCTTGTATTTATAAGAAAAGGGTATAATATTAGCACACAATACATATATTAAAATGCCACTACTCGTAAGTGCTCTATACTACCCTATCTGGGACTAGGGTGCCTTCAAAGGAATTTGATGCCTCAGAAGGACCCTAGTACCCCATAAGTACTATGTTATCTTTCTAGGACTATAAGACTTTCTACGACCTATGGTGCATGAGCCTAATAGGACCCACATTTTGCATAGGATAATGTGCAAAAATTGTCAAAAAATAGTAAAGAAAAAATTCAAAGCATAGATGGAGACCCTTACCTCATCTAGTGGCGATCTATCCTCGCAACCTTTCTCAAACTCTCTATCCTCATCGACACAACCACTCATCTTCTCGACATCTTCAAATTATCATTGCAACAAAACGACAAAAGATGGGAAAAAAAGTGAATAGTGAAGGTAACACCATTTGAAAGATAATTTTTCTACAACCTAATTTAGTTTTATTTCCTTTTTAATTTATCTATTATTATGCTAAATATTCATATCTTAAGATAGAGAGATCTAATTTTCACACTATATATTACACTGAGATCGTGATTCAGGTCCCTATCTCTCCAAATTTTATATGAGATATTTTGGATTGATCCTAAACCTCATTAATAATATTTTTATACAAATTTGTATTTATATTCTAAAGTGGTAAACATGATACCTTATTTCACCATCATAATTAGCATGTCAAAATAGGGAGCATATGGATACCCTCAATTTTCATCACCATTATAGGACCTAGGTGGTTTATAATTTTCAATTGACAAAATGGTTTTGTATAATATAGTTCCTAACATTGTATTGCAATTATCATCATACTGTTGGTTTACTGAGAGGGGGGGTGAATCTTAAAACTATGATAACTTTAAACTTTAAAACTTAACTCTAATTCAACTCGGTAGAAAAAAACTACAGCAGCAACCAAATCACCAATAACTTCAATAACTCTAATAGAAACTTGCATAAATAGTAAATAACATGCACATGAATCATTCAACACATTTAACACCAAATGTAACAAGGAAACCCAATTTGGGAAAAACCTCTGTGGGAATTGTTACCCACAAATGAAAATACTCTTCTGAAGTACGCTCGATTAAAAGACAATCATGTTAAAGATTACAAAACACATTTTTATATGTGACCCTGTTAGGTGATTTACCTTAGACCTATTAATATCTTCACCCTATTAGGAGTGGCCTGGTTAGAGGGCTTTGAACACTCTTTTAGAATGTCACCTTTCTCAAGGATTTTACAATAAGACTGTTAAGTCTACTCGGTTAAGATATTTCTCTGTTACAAATGCAAATAAGCAACAATATATAAATTTGATCTATAAAAATGCAACTACCTCTTGCTTAATCATATCCCTTATGTTCTCTCTTTTACTACTGGCATCAACACTTCATCTGTCTCTGCTCTAGACTCAGATTTACACCTCTTTTCTCTTCACTACTTCACTCAATAGCACTTCAACTTGTCATCTCTTTTGATCTTCAAATTCATGCTTTAAATAGACTCTATTTTTGCCTCTTAATCTCCTTTATCAGGTTTTACATCAATCACTCTCAGCTGTTAGATCAACTTTTTGAACTTTATACAATAATTTTGAAACTTGGTTAGCCGCTTCCCACCGCCTCGGGACTTGCACTTTTCTTGGAAATAAAACCATCAGTTTTACCACTTAATCTATACCATAGATATTTACCTTGAATTTTCCTATGCAAAGATCTTGTAAGTAACTTCTTCTTCATCCTTGGAATCTTTCAGATCACTGTGGCTTGTCATTAAATGTGTTCTTATCCTTTTTTCTAACATCTATTCTTCTTGGCAACTAACTCTATGCTCAGTGACTAACATGCACTACTCGGTGCTTCAATGTCTCAGTGTCTTTACCAACTTACACAAATCTTTACTGAAAAACTTCTTTATGCTCGGTGACATAACTATTTAGTCTTACCGACTTTCCCAATCTTCTTTACCGACTTGATAAAGTAGAAAACAATTATCTCAATATGAACTTATCATTGGTTGATATTTATCTATTGCCTAATTAACTCATCTCTAAAGGTTATGGCAATTCAATATGAACCATAAATCAAATACTTGACATTAATGACAAAATAAAAACTAATCTAATCCTTTCTAGAATCTTGTATACCTCTGATCTTGGTCTTCATCATCATCTCCATCAGTTGAGTAACAATCTCCCTCTTTGGCATTGATGGAAACACTATCAATTGATGATGGAAACAATGTCAATATCCATTTAACATCTCTGTTCTTTATTTACTCCCTATGAGTTGTTTGATATTTTTCTCCCTCTATGTTCATTTCTCAATCTCTCTTTACTCTATATTCTTATTCTCCCTCTTTCTATTCTTTAGTCATTCTCCCTCAATCTCTGTATTAATCAAATATTCATTCTCCCTCTTTGAAAACAATTCCAAAGATGAATACTCCTAAAAAAATTATTCAGGCAGTGGATTATACCTTACATATACTGATAACTCATTTCATACATAATTACTTTTCACAACTTCAGGCATCACCTAAAGTGTAAACACTAGCATCATTTCATAAAATAGATATTCTATTGAACACTATAATTGATGCATCATGCATCTTTCTCTAGTGAATATTGGATAGGGTTAAGACCCCTAATTTACCTTTGAGATATTGAAAATCATCCTTTTGTAGTGGCTTGGTGAATATATCTACTAATTGCTCCTTTGAACTCACATACTCCAACGTCACATGTTTATCTTGAACTTGTTCTCTCAAGTAATGATACTTGATAGAAATGTGCTTGTTCTTAGAATGCATCACCAGATTCTTTGATATGTTTATAACACTAGTATTACCACATAAAATAGTAACTGGATCGGTAATCTCCTCTTGCATACCTTCAAGTAGTTGTTTGATCTATACAATGTTTTCATAATTAATAGTTACATAAACTTATTCATCCTTGACAGGAGACTTGATATACAACTCTGTTTCTTACTCAACCATGTCACTAATCTTTCTCCTAAAAATAAATCACCTCCACTTGTACATTTTATATCATCAATGTTTATGTCCCAATCAACAACAGTGTAGACCTTCAACTCAAAAGTTCCTCCTTTCTTGTATAGTAGACCAAATTCTTCGGTTCCTTTCAGATATCTAAATATTCTTTTAACTGCAAACATGTGTGATTCCTTTGGATTGACATAAAATATTGCAACAATACCAACTGCATGAGCTATATCAGGTCTGCTATGTACACATATTGTAACTTACCAATCATTGATTGGTAGAGTATCTCATTCACTTCCTTTGACTCGTCTTCTTTTGATAACTTGCAACCAGTAACCATCGGTGTTCCAACCGATCTTGAGTCTTCCTTCCCAAAATTCTTTAGGATCTCTTTAATGTACTTTGATTCTATAATATAGATCCCATCTTTGACTTATTGAATTTGTAGTCCAAGAAAGAATTTTATTTCTCCTATCATGGACATCTCAAATTCCTTTCTCATATTTTTAGCAAAATATCTAAATAATGTGTCATTGCCTCCAAAAATAATATGATCAACAAATATTTCAGCAATCAAAATCGTGTTATTACTATCACATTTCAGATACACATTATTTTTTTCACTTGTTCTTTTAAATCCAATCTTGATTGCATATGCATGTAACCTTTCATACCAAGCTTGGGGTGCTTGTTTCAAACCATCTAGTGCCTTGTGAAGTTTGCATACCATGTCCTTGCTAGTATTCTCAAAAGAATCCTTTAGGTTGTTCTATAGAAACTTCTTCTTCAAGAATACCATAAAGAAATGTAGACTTGACATCCATTTGATAGACTTTAAATCCTTTGTAAGTTGCATATGCTAGTATAATTCTAACTCCTTCTAATCTAGCAACAGGTGAAAATTTTTCACCATATTCAATACCTTCTTCTTGTGCATACCCCTTGCAAACTAGTCTTGCTTTGTTTCTGATTACATATCCATGCTTATTATGTTTATTTCTAAAAATCCACTTTGTACCAATAACATTTTTATCTTTAGGTCTCGGCACTAAAGTCCATGTTTTATTCTTTACAATGTGATCTATCTCTTCTTTCATAGCTTTAACCTAGTCTTAATTTTCCAATGCCTCCTTTACTCTTCTTGGCTCTAATTCCAAAATTAAGAATGTATTATCTCTTACCTTGCTTCTTGTCATAATTCCAGCATTCTTTTCTCCAATAATCTTGCTCGGTGAGTGGTGTCTACTCACATACTTGGCTAGAACAGGCTTGGTAGTTGGTGGAGCTTAATTTCCATCATTCAGTGGCAATTCTCTCTGTTTAGCTTCCTCCTCAGTTTGTACTTTTAGTAAGGTATCAGGAACATCAGGTTAAACATATACAAATCTCTATTAATCCTCGGGGTCCTTCTTATTGTCCTCATCATTTTCTCTGCAAATTCATCAATTCTTACATTTGCACTTTCCACAATTTTATTACTATACTTTTTCAAACATTTATAAGCTTTGCTCTTGGTAGAATATCCTAAGAATATTCCTTCATCTCCTTTAGAATCAAACTCACCATCTCTAGCATCTTTTAGAATATAACATCTACTTCCAAATACTTGGAAATAACTTACATTTGGTTTGTGATCATACCAAATCTCATATGGAGTCTTTTGTGTACCTTTCTTCAATTGTACTCGGTTAAGTGTACAAGTAGTAGTGCTGACTGCTTCTCTCCAATATGTTTGAGAAATACCCTTCTCAATAATCAGTGTTCTTGCACAATCCACAATGGATCTGTTTGTCCTTTCAGCTATACCATTCTATTGTGGTGTCCCCGGTACAGATATTAGTCTCTTTATTCCATGTTCATTGCAAAAGAGTGTAAACTCATCAGAAGTAAACTCTCCTCCTATGTAAGATCTCAAACACTTCAGTTTTATTCCAGTCTCCTTTTCAACTCTTGCCTTATACCACTTAAATAGTTGGAAAGCTTCAGATTTTTCTTTTAAAAACATGACAGACATCATTCTAAAATAATCATAAACACACAAAATGAAATATCTATCACCATAGTAGCTTTGTGTTCTCATCGTTCCACATAGGTCAGTGTGCACTAAGTCCAAAATTCCTTGTGTAATGTAAGATTTACTTGTAAAACTTGACTTTTTCATTTTACCAAGTTGACATTCTTTGCATGTGACATTCTCAGGTTTCTCCAATCTTGGTAGACCTCTAACTCTATTCTTTTTGCTCACTTTAATTAGATTGTCAAAATTCACATGACATAACCTCTTGTACCATAACCGTGCATCTTCAACTTTAGCATATAAACAAATTTTAGTAGATGTATCAAGGTAAAATAAGTTACCTTTATATTTTTCTCCAGTGGCAATCAGACATCCTTTCTGATCAAATTATTTTACCTTTCTATATTGAAATTATAGTCATTGTCCTGTAATGTTTAGCTGTGCCACACTCAACATATTATACTTTAATCCTTCAACCCAATAAACATCATCACTTTTGGTATTATTCAAAAAAATTATAGAACCTTTACCTTTCATAGGATATGGAGCATCATTACTGAATCTAACATATCCTCCATCATGATCTTCCATAGTTGTGAACTTAAGTGTGTCACCAGTCATATGGTGTGAACAAACACTATCTATAATCTAGGTATCATTCTTGCTTACATGTGATATTAGGGATTTTTCTTATTTCTTTTCTTCATCAGAATTATCCTTGATAGCAATATATATAACTTCTTCACCATCATCATCATCTCTATCATCATCGATTAGTCCTTCATTAGCAATATGACATGACTTCTTACCTTTGTTTTTGTATTCTGGAAATCTCCTAAGTCTGTTTTCTCTTTTGTTCTCATCTCGGTTGTCTTTCTTCTCATCATCATCATTTTTAGGGCATCTATCAACAATATGATCAATCTTGTTACATTAAAAAAATTTCAAAGGTATCTTACCTTAGTACTTCCCTTTACCTCGATTTAGTCTTCTAGATAGTAGAGATTCAAACTCTCTTTCATTTTCCTCATGTTCAGCATACGGTTCTTCTAATTCACTCTTTCAACTATAAAATCTTTCACTTGCACTACTTGCATAACCATCACTAGGTCTAGACTCCCTAGAACTTCCAATCTTAAAAGATGATTTAAATGCAGACTCAATCCTAGCAATAGTAGGTAAACTATTATAAAAATTATTTATCCCAAAAGCAATCAACTTACCAATAGTAGAATCTAGTTAAATAGTCATCTAAGGAGTGGATCTCAATTCTTGTATTACAGATACTCGAATGGCATACATAGGTAAAAATTTCCTCAAAATTTTTCTTGTAACATCTTCTTCGTTTATCTGTCCTCCAGCACATCTGTTAACATTCACATTTTCCTTCAGTCTTGCCCTGTATTGTGTAACATTTTCACCCTTTTTCATTCTCATAGAATCAAATTTTTCTCTCATGCTTTCAACCTTTTCCTTCTGAACATGATGATATCCACCATGTACCAATTCAATCTTATCCCACATGATCTTATTTGATGTATCACATCCTTTAAGGTCATTGAACTCCAGATCGGTGAGAGTAGATGATATCTCAATCATAACTTGTGTTTGATCTTTTCTTTCTCTTATTTTCTCAAGTGTCAAGGGTCCAAATGGTGGTGGTGAATACTCATTATCAAGATAGTATAGTGCATACTCTCCAATCCCATATAAGTGCAACCTCATTCTATTTTTCCATGTAGATAAGTTATCCTTATTCAACTTAGGTGTCTCCCTCTTATACATCTTTGGATCTTTAACTCATCCTTTTAAACTAATCTCTTAGAGTGTTTTTCTCTGATACCAATTGTTGGTTTACTAAGAGGGGGACGTGAATCAGAAAACTATGATAACTTTAAACTTTAAAAATTAAATCTGATTCAACTCGGTAGAACAAAACTAAAGCAGCAACCGAATCACCAATAACTTTAATAACTCTAACAATAACTTTCATAAATAGTAAATAAAATGCACATGAATCATTCAATACATTTAATACTAGATTTAACAAGGAAACCCAATTTGGAAAAAACCTCTATGGGGATTATCACCCACAAATGAAAATACTCTTCTGAAGTATGCTTCGTTAAAAACCAATCCTGTTAAAGATTACAAAACACATTGTTATATGTGACCCTGTTAGGGGATTTACCTCAGAACCATTAAGATCTTCACCCTGTTAGGAGTGGCATGTTTAGAGGGCTTTGAACACTCTTTTATAATGTCATCTTTCTCAAGGATTTTACCATAATACTTTTAAGTCTACTCGGTTAAGAGATTTCTTTGTTACAAATGTAAATAAGAAACATTGTATAAATTTGATCTGTAAAACTGCAACTACCTCTTGCTTGATCAGATCCCATATGCGCTCTCTTTAACTACTGGCATCAACACTTCACCTGTCTCTTCTCTAGACTTAGATTTACACCTCTTTTCTCTTCACTACTTCACTCGGTAGCAGTTCACCACTTCAACTTTCCAGCTTTTGTGTTCTTTGAATTCATCCTTTAAATAGACTCTATTTTTGCCTCTTAATCTCCTTGATTAGGTTTTCTCTCAATCACCTCAGTCGTCAGATTAAATTTTTGAACTTTAAACAATAAATTTGAAAATTGATTAGTCGCTTCCCATCACCTTAGGACTTGCACTTTTCTTGGAAATAAAACCATCAATTTTGCCTCTTAATCTATACCATAGATCTTTACCTTAAATCTTCATGTACGAATATAATGTAACTAACTTCTTCTTCATCCTTGGAATCTTCTAAATCATTGTGGATCTCCATTAAATGCATTCTTATCCTTGTTTCTAACATATGTTTCTCTCGGCAACTAACTCTCATCTCGATGACTAACATGCACTGCTCAGTGCTTCAATGTCTCAGTGTCTTGACCAACTTACACAACTCTTTACAAACAGACTTCTTTCTGCTCAGTAACATAACTATTTAATCTTACCAACTTGCCCAATCTACTTTATCGACTTGATAAAGTAGAAAACAATTATCTCAATATGAAATTATCATTGTCTGATCTTTATCTATTGCCCAATTAACTCATCTCTGAAAGATATGGCAATTCAATATGAACCAGAAAACAATTTCTTAACATCAATGAAAAAATAACAACTGATCTAATCCTTTCTACAATCTTGTATACCTATGATCTCAGTCTTCATCATCATCATCTCCATCAGTTGAGTAACGCATACTAGGGGCTTCATTCAACAACTTTGGAATATCCTTTTTCATTTACTCTTTTTATACTTTATCTTTCATATGCATGTAGTATCATATACTGATAAAGTGGGGGCTAAATGTACCATCATAAATTGTATACACCTTATAGGTGTGTATAATTTCATGATTGTTTAACAATCACCTTAGTGTGTTACATCCTATTATACATATTAGATCTCGATCTTGCACTTAATGAATACTTAATTTAGAATATGAGTTATTTCTTAATTAAATTTCATTTTGAATCGATGTGGCCCCTTATTTCTATGCATGCCCCTTAATTATTTCATCAATACAATAATTTATTGATCACATAGGCCCTATGTTACCATGTGTGGCCTTTCATATTTCATCTTAATCCCAAATTTCAATTTTCCATGGAATCTGATATCCCCTCCTTGATTGTGACCTGTGATCTTAATTTTAAGCCCAATTGGAAGGAATAGGCCAACCAAGTTTCCCTATTCATGGGAATATGTTGACCAGGTCTACCTACTCCATGATATTTGGCTTGAAATAGGAACCATGTAATATTCACTTGATTTTAGCGAGAATTTCAACATCCCTTTGGCTTCCTTCAAGTTTATCATCTAATAAGGTATAAAAGAAAGTATCATAATTCATTTTGGAAAGATGAAAGATATTATAAGGTTTTCTTCACAATTTGAAGACATCCCATGAAGATAAGATCTACATATCAAGACAAAATCAATGAGCATCAAGTTCTAAAGACTATTTTTATAAATCAAGCATTTGACAATTTTATCATCAATATGCGGATTTCAATAGATTATGAAGATGAGTAGGAGATCACTGATTGATGATTGGCTTGTACTCTATATTTTTAGGGTTGGTTATAGTTTCTTTTTATCCTCATATCTATACATTCAAGCTTCAGATCTAGATCCAATTACATGATTTCAAGCGCATTTGATTACATTTTCATATAAGGTTTTACTCTAACACACTCTAGTACATCTCTAGGATACATTTATGCATTTAGCTCATAGAAATCTTAGATACACTTAAGATTCAAGAGAACACATATTTCATCTTTATTGTGTTGGCTATCCATGGATGTGGGAGTCACCAAAATGGGGGGTTAACTAAGGAAAACCCCTATATAGCCACACATGCACACAATCTATGTTTTGCAAGTGTAGATACAATCAAAATTCAATTTTGGTAGTCAACATAGCCCCCAAAATAGGTGGACTGGGTTGAATTAGTCCTTCCAAAAGTAGCTTAAATTTGGTCCAAACCCAAATCTTGATAGTGGGAACCTAGATCCAAAAGCACACTAGTCTGCACAGTCTTAAGAACTTGACAACCAGGTCGACAAATTGTAGGGAGAATCAACTCATATTTGAATCATAGGTGCACTGCACTTTTCTTAGTTCATTTCCATCTATTTCAATTATTAGTCTTAAAACCATACCTTACTCTTCTCTCAATTCTAAGAAATAAAGGAATAGAAGCCCCAAGAGCATAGATATTGTATTGGCTTCCTTCCATCAAAGGTTTGTCAATCATATTCACCTCTTGGTGACTTTTTATTCTAGTGTGAGTGGAAAAGGGGGATTTCTACCTCATTAGACCTATCCCTTTTTCCCACCATCATAATAGGAAACAAATTTTGAGCAAAAAAAAACATTTTCTTTCACCAAGAAACCCAATTATCTAAGAAATTATTCCATAGCACTATGTTATTAATAAATGGTGTTTTGAGTAACAAAGAAACATACTAAACATAGACCATATGATATATGAATCTAGTAGAAAGTGAGTACTTTTCAAGAATCATTTATAGAGGCATAAGGAAATATATACACTGTAATGCTCACATTCCAGACTATTGACTATTGTGTGTAACCAAATACAAAAACACTAAAACCCTAGGCTATTAATTGTTAAAAACTCTATGCATCTTCTAAAGCATCCTAGTCAAGGGAATCCAATGTGTAGGCTATCTTCCATATTCAAAATATAGAATTAAAAAAAACAAGATCCAAAAAGTGGACAAAATAAAATTGTACCACCAATAACCAATACAATTAGGATAATAAGATTCTCAAGGTCAATCTTGAGTGATTTATTTATAATTAAAACATTTACTTGGACCAAAACATGAAAATGTAGTTAGAAAATTTAAATTAACAATTTTAGCACCCAATCAAGCAAATGAGTGTAAAATAGTATTGTAATGTAACTTTCCAAAAAGTAGTTTTCTTACTTCTCATAAAATGAATAAAAACATTGAAAATATGTATATGTGCATTCAAATTATAAATTTACTTTATTAATATTTTTACAAATCATGAGACATGTATAATCATCTTTACTACTAGCTAAATAAAGATCCAATGGGTTCAATGACAACAAATATAATTAACTAAAGTAAGTTAAGTATGTAATTCTCTTCTTTCATGGAATCTCTTCTTAGTAGTTTGATTTTGGCTCAAAATTCTTGAGATAAAAATGTGTGGGTGAGTCTCATGATTTCTACTCAACATCTTTCTCATTAAGGACACTAATTTTGAATCCTATCCTATGTATAACAACCTTTTCAAACCCATTTTTTATCTAAAAATTCACCAACATACCAAAATTCTTTGGGTTTGTGTTAACTTTAGAAAAACTACTTAAGAGAGAGCCCTATACATATCAAGACAAGAAACAATTACTTAATTCAAATAAAACTCACCAAAACTACCAAAGATGGAGGCTTCATAATTTCTAAAGGGCAAAAAAAATTTGTAGGTTAAAACTAACACTACCAAAACCACTAAAGATGATTTGGGGCTCTTTAAGACTAGTAACAATTGTTTGGGTGCACAATTTCAAGGAGCCAAAAAAATAAGAAATGAAGAGATTAATTTAACAACCATGAAAGAAATAAGTAATCATAAAAAATATCAATAACCAAATAATGTAAAAATGTGACTTAATCTAAGAGAATAAGAAGATAATTCACCAAGGATAACAAATTTATTGTCTATTATCTCAAATATGGAAATACAAATAGAGCCTAAGAAATTGTTATCACTAAGATAAAATACAACATGCAAAATGCATCTTCAACGACACTGGGGATTCTTTCTTAGGTACACACAACATACTAGATTAATGTTGAGCAATAGAAAGAAAATTACAACTAAGAATAGTGACTAGATATAAACATGAGAAACCTTGTGTACCTATATTTTTTCAAATATGACAAGACTAATTGTTAATGTGTCAAAACCATGATGATCAAATTTGGGGTAAAATAATGCTTTTAAAAAGGGAAGATGATAAGGTAAATGTAGACACAAATCCCCTATCTGTTATTTTCATATATCTTAGGCAGAAACTACAACAACATCCCAAATCCCTAGTAGACACATCCATTTCTGCAAATTATGATGGAAGAATCATATAGAGAAATAATTATGATGGTGAGCTTGCAATACAATTATTTGTATTCTCTAAAACATTCTTCCCATTCAAGACCTGCAATGCTAACATTTCTTTTTTGAACAACTTTTAGGGACTCTACAAATTTTTAAATTTTTTTCATGATTCACAAAAAATTAAAAAAAAATAACATTTGAAAAAAAATTGAAATGTAAATAATTTATTACTTGAAAATAAACATGTGAATATTTATGTGTGATTTGTAGAGAGAGATAGAGAGAGGTGTTCGAATTTCAAGAAATAAGAAAATCCCTTTGGAGAAACCAATTGAATAGATCTACGACAATTTGATTTAAGTCATTTTTTATATACATATTTTATGTTATTTAAACTATTTATGGAACTAACTTTATTATCAATTAAACACAGGAGAGGAGGAATCTGACACTTTGAGGGAACAAAATGATAATGTTTTGTCTCATTTCTTGACCCTCTAAATACTAGGGCTACATTTCCCAATTATTCTTTTATTGCTCTAATTTTGTGCATATCATTAAATGGTCCAAATAATCAACAACCAACAAGGTCATTTTGACAAGAGAATGGTGAATTTTTTGTATCTTCAAAATCCATGGAATAGAATGAAAGCAAGTTGTCACATTGGCATTGTTAAGGGTAATTTGTAAATAATCAGAATGTGACATGTAAAATAATTCCTAGCTATTCGTGTTTGTAATTTTTGTACCTAGTAAGTCTTTCTCATAGGACCTAGAAACACATATTACTTAGGTTTCCTTATGGACCAAATATAAATATTCCTAATTTTGGTGGTCTTATCACATTATTATCCCACTTGAAGTGGGACTTCCACCTTTTATGCACTTATCACTTTACCACTTTTCCATATTTAATGAGTGTGTCATACAAATAGCTTTCCACCTTGGAGGGTGATCCATCTTTAGTGGACATATTGCAAAAACATATTTCCACTTTGGAGGGTGATCCACCTTTAGTGGGAATGTGACACTTTCTCTTTTCCACCTTAGATGGGTGATAAGTTATCACTTTATATATCATGTCATAATATTAAGACACTTTTCACAATCATATGCCTTCCTATGTCTCACCTTGGTTTATTTAATCAATGGGTCTCCTATGTACTATCATTAATTTTATTGCATTCTTGATAAGGATACAATTTATTAATATCACGTTTATTCTTTCTTATTAAATTGTGTTATCCATTAGGCATCTCAATCGTGGGTGGCTATCTCCATAGAAAAATACTACATGGTATTAGATCTTGTTGAGTACCTTTGGATAGTATTTTGAGATATCTTAGTGGATTTTAAAGTCAATTTTTGGAGGTCCTCTTTTTGGCATTATATTGCAGGTCAAAATTGGAGCTTGTTGGTGCAAATCGAAGGTCAATATTGCATTCAATACATCCCAAAATTCTAAGATCAACTGGATGTTTTTTTGTACCTTAATTGATATTGGGTATGAAACCTTCAATGATGTGTTGTATATACCTCACTTGACAAATAATATCCTTTCCATCTATCAAAACAATCATAGTGCAACAAGGAAGAATGTGGAGTTCACTCCTAATTTAGTTATTATCAAATACTTTGGAGAATGGAATAGTCATTTCTACTGAAAATGATGGATCATGCATCTTGGTTGTACTTATTTTCAAAATTTATTCTTATTGATTATTTTGATTCCTTAGTTGATGATCACACTTATTATAGTGTGGATTTTGATCTCAAGAAATTTTGTTACTTGAACTTGGGTATTCTCACATGTTATTGAGTTCTTGAGCCTCACATTCCATCTCCTCCTATTGAGATCACACCTATTATTGCATCTAAATATTCAATGAAAAAGGATATACATTGTCTTCTAGATACAGATCCTTGGGACAACTACTTCATAGATATTGCAGATTTATTTGTGGAGTCCTATCTTGTAGATTTGGGAGACACCGTTGATGATACTCGTCTTCTCATTGATGGAGATATTCCTTCTTTAGTTGTTGTGAGAGACCAGTTTGACCCTTTTATTCCTTCTCTACATGATCATTATTAACAATTTGACGAGTGTGGATACTTTGGACCGAAATTTGGAGGATCTCTCTTTATCTTTAGAGGAGAGACTTGAGTCTCTAGATCTTGTTATTCATTCATCTTCACTAGATCTTATATTTTATTTTTTAACGGTGTGGCCTATTAATTCATAATTTAGAAGGGGAAAATTTTAACATCGACATGTGGACGTTTGAGTAGTTTTTAGAGAATCCATACATTTTTCAGATTTCTTCCTACATCTTACTTTCAGGATTGGGGAGACTTCATACATATACCTTTGGTTTTGTTTCTACCTAAAGGGAAGAACTTCGTTCATAAATCTTGGAACATCTTTGACATCCAGTTTTGAGCATCTATGATTGATGTGTATTCTAGATTGAGGAGGGATCCTTGGTCTCTCTTCTCCTCTCTTATGGGGGTGATTTTTTCCTCACATGGGATTTTGTTCTTTTGACTCATCATTCAGAAAAATATTTTTTGTGGAGGAATTTTTTCCCTTTAGGTTTTATCCTTTTCTTTTTGTGAGATGCTGCATTGAGTTTGTACGTGGGTACCTAACATGACCTAGTTGTTAAGACCCATTATTCATTATGTGCATACATTCTCCCTAAGTTGGACTTTGGGAGGTGTTGGAATGTTTAATTTGTTTACCTAGTAAGTATTTTTGCTAAGACCTACACACACACATGTTACTAAATTTTATCTAGGGACCATATAAAAATATTGTTAATGTTATAGGGCACTTAGAGGGGGCGTGAATTAGTGCAACCACATATTACAAAATCTTTTAAGCAACTTCTAAAGTAACCAACATGCAAAGCTAAATACAACATAAAAGCATATCAAAACATACATCCAAGAACTTAACACAATGACACCAATATTTTATCATGGAAACCCTTGTTAGAGGGAAAAACTATGGTGAGAATTATCACCCACAAATCTCACTAGTTCAACAATAAATATTTCCATATAAGGAGCATTACAGCACCCTGCTAAGGGTATACCTAGTTAAGAGTATCTATAACCAAGTTAGAGATTATTACAAAAGTCTTGTTAGGAACTACCTTGTTAAGGGATTTAAAACTCCTTATGAGAGCCACCCTGTTAGAGAATTTATTCTTCAGACCTGTTAGGATCTTGATTACCTTGTTAAGAGTAACCTTTTTATAGGATTTTGATCACAAGTCAGTTAGGACTTTCCTTGAGAATGAACTCAAATGAAATGATATGAAAACAATAGACTCTGCTTGACCAATCCGCTTCAACACTGCTCAAATCATTGTTCTGTTCATGCAAGCATCCACTTCAATCACTAAAATCATTGCATCAACAAACAATCTCAACTCTTCTCTCTTTTCCTTCAATTTAATCTCTTATAAACACTTTTAGGTCGGTTGAATAACCCTAAAACATGTTATCTGATTCGGCCTCCAAATCCAAACAAAATTCATAAGAGATCATGACAACATAGGAAATTTAACTCCTCAAGGTTGTCCCTCAACAATATAATTCACAAATAAATCAAACTTTGACACATAATTGATCGCTACCATGATTTCATCACCTTGACTGGACCGGTTGACTGTTCTTTCTGATATCACTAGTGTTTGCCTCAAATCTCCATCTATGCGTTCAATTAGCTTACACGATCATAGAATTAGGTAAACATGACTCTATAGATATTGTCTGCATAATCGCATCATCTAAATCCTCCAGATTATCACCATACACCAAAATTACCATCACAGACTGTGTTATCACTGATACACTAAACAATTAGAAAAATCCTTCTGCAATCACCTTCATCACCGATATATCTAATATAACCTATGAAATAGACTTGTTTCCAGCAATGCCAACACTACAACATTCATCACATGATCTAGGATATTATCATCTTCATCAGATGCCAACAAATATTCCCACAGTCAGTGGTGCTATCACATTCATTTCCATCATAAGTGAGACTTCCACCATTGGTGCACTTATCAATTTTCCATATTTAGCGGATGTGTTTCACAAACACCTTTCCAGTTTGGAGGTGATCCACATTTAGTGGACATGTTGCATGAACATCTTTCTACTTTGGAGCGTGATCCACCTTTCATGGATATTTGACATTTTCTATTTTCCACCTTAAGTGAGTGATAAATTATCACTTTATGTATTATGTTATAAGATTTAGAAACTTATCATTATCTTACGCCTTCCTATGTCTCACCTTGCTCTATTTAACCAAAGGGTCTCCTATGTACAATCATTTATTCTATTGCATTTTAGTTTATTCTTTTCATTTTACTTCTCTCTTGTTATTTTCTTTTCATTAGATCTTTGACATTTTCCATTTTCCACCTTAAGTGAGTGATAAGTTGTCACTTTATGTATATCATGTTATAAGATTTAGAAACTTATCATTATCTTATGCCTTCCTATGTCTCGCCTTGCTCTATTTAACCAAAGGGTCGCATATGTACAATCATTTATTCTATTGCATTTTTTTATAAAGATATAGTTTATTCTTTTCATTTTTCTTCCCTCTTGTTATTTTCTTTTCATTAGGCCTATAGATCTTTGGTGGCTATGTCCATAGCCAAAACTTATGCTAGTGCCTAAATCTTCCCTTTTTCTCATAATTTTATGTTACAAATTTATTATTAATTTTATTATTCAAATGTGTTTAAAGAAGAGGAGGGTATTGAATGCTAGGGGGAAGCCCCTATCTCAATATATGGTCCATTTAATCAAATGTTTTATCTAGACATATTGCGCTCTGCAAGAATCCCAACTATTGAACAATTTATTACTTGTATTTTTATTATGCATAGTTCCTACAACACACTAATAGAGACCTTGCGGTATGTGTGTTCTCTTGCTTTGTAATCTATACTTTTCACCTAACAACAACTAACCTCAGACCAATCATACCACAAAAAATATTTTTCATAAATTTAAGGCTTTAAAAACTTCAATTGTTCTCTAATTAAACTTAGCATTATAATAGTAACTAATATAATTTAAATTTTAATTAGTTGTTAGATTAAAATTTAATTACTATTAATCATAACCCCTTGATCATAATTTTGGTAGGAATTAATATTATCAAGGTAAATTTTGAGTAGAATAAGAAGAAAAAAGATAAAATATCTATAATAGAAATATCATTGAATAAGAAGCTCAAGTCATTAATTGTATCCTCTAAATCTACAAGATACGAATTATAAAATAATTCATATATATATATAATTTCTAAACATTCCTCCTAATTAACTTCCAACACACTAATAATCCTATTATATTAAATGATTGCAAGCATTAAAATAAATTATATTTCTTATCCATCTCTATATCAATCAAATCTACCAATGTTGGTGAAGAGGAATCTTCGATGTTAGAATAAAATTAAGTCTCTAGAACATCAAAAGTAATCTCCATAGACATACTAATTAGTTTAGAATTTATAATAGACAACTAAAATAATACTTGGTAATGTATTTTCCATCAAAGTGGGCATTGTAAATAAAAATACAAATTGTCCAAAATATGAAAATAGTTTCGTTCAATCGATATAAATAATTTTAAGAAATGTGAAAATCCATATCACATTGATATTATTCAATATATTTTTGTCAACCTTAAGATAAAAGAAAAATATAATGTAATCATTTTTTTTGAACATATAGACATTAGCTATATAATTGAGACTTTCAAAGTAAACACTCTAATCGATTTATGTACATATAATTGCCTTAATAGGTCAACTTCTCTAAAGTGGGTTTTTTAAAATTTAGAAATTAAATTATAAAATATAAAAAAAATTCTATTCAGAAAGTTTTTTTTTAGTTTTTTTAGTGGTCTATAATTTTAGATTACTAATGTGTGCATATAGTTTATTTTTTAAAGTTCTAATATTTTTTAATGTTGTGATTGTTGAATTCTTAATCAGTATTATGACGCGTTAGCAGATAAATCGGGCTATCCTCATCTTGAATAATGGAAAAAGGAAATTTGTATTGCAACTATTATTAATGCCGATTCCAATCTTGACACATTTCGAGATACTTGGTTTGACCAAGAATGGCTTGATTTAGCTCTCTCAATTTAACTGAAAATAAATATTTTACAATTAATTTTTATAACTTAAATAATATTGTTAAAAATAACTTGAAAATATAAAATATTTATTTTTGAATCACAAATAAATACAAATGAATTATGCATATCCAAGATCAATTTTCTTATATTTATTTCTGAATCACAAAAAATACAAATGAATTATGTATACTCAAGATCAATTTTCTTTTTTTTCTTTTTTTTTTTATCATTGATGAAAATATTTTTTACTTTTTTAATATAATATAGAAATTTAAATATACATAAAAAAAAATTCATCAGAATGGCTCTCGCCACCCTTCCAAAACCATCCTGTCCCCAACAATACCACTAACAAAATTACAACCCGACTATATTGAATTACAACTGTACTAAAAGCCATACGAATGGCTGAAGTTTAAATGAGAATATCAATGCCTTTGAAACAGTTTAGTTTGCCTCCATAAATCTGGACATCCCTGCTAACTGCAAACGGTCTATTTGCTGAAATCTCTATGTAAAAATGATAATAAAGTTATTTTGCTCCAATTGCTCAAATAATTCTCTTGAAATTTCTTGCCACGAAGCCAACAGCAGAGGAACTTGGGTTCCCCTTTAAAGCCCTGTCAAAATTGACCTTAATCAACCCTTCCTCTAGACATTCTCACTCCACCTCTTTGTTCATCAAAGGAATTCGATTAAACCAATTAAGCCCATTAACGGGCCAAGAACAATTTTCTTATCTATAATTCAATATGATCAAGAAAAAATATTTTTACAAAAATATGTTATAACCTTTGAATCTTTATTAGTAATTTATTAATTAATATTTTTTTATTCATATAATCTTATTTAAAAGATTAATGCATATTTATGAATTTAATTTATTAGTTTGATGCTTGTTTTTATAATATTAAAAAAATATTTAATACTTTTAGAATAATGCAATTCTTTGTTATAGTTTTTTATGATTATAATTTATGTATTATATTTTGAGTTTTGTATATGTATATTTTTGAGGACGACATATTTCCTTGTATCATATAAGATTTTAAATAAGGTAAGATCATTTTTTTTTACTATGGAAGGAAAGAGAAATAATATATGACATCAAGATTCTATAATCTATAAAGAAGAAGAAGAGGCAAAAATTTGAAAATAAGAGATTGTTGTAACTATGTTTTCAAATATGAGAGGACAAGAAACTTGTAGAATTTTATGATAGAAGGAATGAAATGTATTGAATCATCCTATCCTACCTAAGTAATTGTAAGGAAATTAAGGTAGTAGAATAGCTTCCTACACTAACTTTGAGAGGAGGGTTATGACAAAAAATTATTATTTTACAATAGCTATATAAACTTAGTAGAAATAAACATAAATAACATGTATACCACAACACAGTAATTTACATGGGGAGCCCTCTTTCAAGAGAAAAACCTCACACTCTGAAAGTTTCCCAATATAGTATTAAGAAATTAATAATAGATTGGAATATACTTGCACAACAAGCTTCTCACAAGAGTATCGCCAACATAGATCCAAAGGTAGCTCAACACCTATCAAACTCCCAGAATACATCACAATGTATCTCATGTGCCTAATATATAAGAGTTATAAAACATGAAACCATCAAATAGTAATATAAAACCAACCAAAATTTTATATAAAATATCTTGGACCTATGAACTAGTGATAAATGGTCAGGACTCACAACGATAAATTATATATAATTTTTTTCATTGGTGCTACCTGCAAAATCCCTTGTTGAATCACATTGCCCCAAACCCCCATCCAATCAGGGAACTGGAACCTACAACGGGGTACCCCTCCTTGCATCCCCTCATGTTCATGTATCGATAGTAACCAATTTATTAATAGTACATTTTAATTATTGCAAATTTGAAATGTCATTTTCCTAACTGTAATAAAAATGAATTACCCAAGTCAAAATGATACAATAAGGTGTAATTAAATAATGATACTAGCATTTCTAAAAGAAGATGAAGAGAACATTTATGTGGTTTCCCCCAAGAAATATAAAGTTGAGAAAGAGATAATTTTATGCAAGGAAAATACCTCCTAAAATAGAGAGAAGAAGAGATACTATGTAACTTGATGCAAAGCCCTCCACTATCACCCTAAGGAGACTAACTCAACTTGAGGATTCTACAAACAACTTGGAATCCACTCAAGGATTCAACCTCACTCAAGGATCTAGTAGAGTTCTTTGACTTTTTAAATCACTCCCACAACCATTCTCATGAATTCACTATCACTTTTCCTTATTCGAATCTCTCCAAGCACCAACATCATCCTAGGCCACCTAGTGCACCTAGTACCTCCACCATGCCAAATCTCCAACTAGACCTCTCACCTTGTTCCCAACACCATAGATCATCTTATCATGATCTATCTACCATGTTCCAACAACCCACCAAGTCTAATTAACTCATCTTCCACCAATCTCTTCCAATAGCCCCTCTAGGCTTGTCTAGTAGCCCTTCCTAGACAGTAATCTACAAATAACTCACAAACTGTCCAAACAACCTAACAAATTATTTACATTTTCTCGTACCCTTTTTGGATTTATTAAACATATGTCAAACTCAGATCTCCACCCTTTTACTGGTGAACACTTTCAACACCTTCTATCCTTTCTCCAAGGCTTAATTAGCCCTTGCTTAAAGAAGCAACTCCTATCCCCGCTCATCCCCAAGACTTAAGGACTTGAAAAAGTCTTCTTATAACTTCCAAAAAACAATATTTTCAACTTTATTTTACCATACATTCTCATCTATACTCCCATTTACCAAACCCTCCTTTTTAGGCACCCTACCCTAGGGCTTTCTCAACCGGGCACTTCCACTCACCTCCAGACCCTTCCAGTGGATCTAACACCATAATATGAACATATTATGACATTCCATGCCATAAAAGGTGGCCCTCCTGTGTCTGGAACTCTCAGACCTTGACTGGTCCAACCACCATGCACCCCAAATTAGCACTTTGTCTCCATTAGAGACCTCTAACTTCATCCTCCTTCTTGTCCCTGCAAATGAACATCTAAATAAAATTAATGTAAAGCGATAGGCCTCTCCCACAAGATATAGATCATCATATAAAGTGGGAGAGCCTAATTCATCTTGACAACTTCAAAATGAATGTTGATTTCTCACAGACTAACTCTGAAAATAGTCAGGATAGACTTGATTGTTTTTGCTTCAAAACCTAACAAGGAAGTCCAAAACTTATATGGAAACAAAGTAACCTATTCCACCATTAAAATATTACATTTCTTTTTCAACCATGCATGAAATGAGAAGTATTATAACATCCAAATAGTGACTATATTCTCACGGGGCAGCAAGTAGACAGATTTGCAGAGATTTAAGTTTTTATTGATTTTTCAATACATTACAATACTTTCCTTTGACCCCAAATTATCCATTTCAACCAAAATTCATCCACTCATGTGGTTTCAATCCAAATAGACTCTTAACCATCAAAAAAATGTTTCTAACTGCCTACTAACTGTCTAATAACAGTCACATAACCGATTGTTATGACAAAAGTAAGAAATTTTTTGTCAAGTTGACAACAAAAGTTGTCAACTCGACCCCACATCATTTAAAGATCTTATAAGGTCTTCTAAAAAGGTTTAATGTCAACCTTTAGAAACCTATTACCCCTACTAACCCCAACTAACTCCAATTAAGCCCTTTTTGGATTATATTGCCAATATAGGCAATTTACAAATTATTGCACTCTTAGTGCTCTCAACACCATTTAGTGGCTTTAATAGCCTTATTACATCATTATAGACCCTTATAGGCCATTTCCATCATCTAGTAACCTAGGATCAATCCATAACCCTTCCTAATGACTCCTAGGTACCTTTTAGGCTTATCATTGTCATTAAGGCTTACATTCAATATTTGATTACAATGAGATCAATATATGATCAAAACACTATTACATGACCATGAACATTCTTATTACATGATTTAATGACCTTTGAAGTACATTTGTCTTCCACTCCTCCCAAGGATCTATCATTGACCTTGGTGCACTCCATAGCTCTTGTCTTTGACCTTGGTACTCCTGCACCATACTCCCCACTTTTGAAATTGTTCCAAGTCCTCTTGAAATGCTCTGAGAAACAAACTTTGTCAACTAAATCTCCATGTCTTCTCATGTCGCTTGCACACTTGTACTTTGTCTCTTCATATTTCATGCTTTCTTGTCTTGAAACTAGACCTTCTTCATTGCCATGATTATCCATGTTGTCCTCTTTCTTTCCACACTAATTATCCATGTGCTCATATATCTTTTGGAAATGTATACCATGTACCTTCCTTCTACATCTTCTTTTCTTCTTCTTGTGCTTTGGGTCTAGTGACCAAATTATTATAAAGAAAAAGACATAACATAGTCCTGTCATTATGTGGCTTTGACACAACCTTGTCAAGTCTACCATGAGAGAAATATGTACCACATGAGGATACACCTGCAACACAACCATAATTAGTATCAAAAACCAAAGCAATACCTTCATACGAGTATAGGATGTCCCCATACACATTCTTGGACTGATCTTCACATCACTCTTCATCCTTATGTTGTCTTCGTCTTCAGATTTTTCATGCTTAGATACCTCTGCCTCTGTCAGCAACTTCTCATCATCATTTTGCCTTCTTTCTTGGCCTTTCACCATTCCCTTGGTGACTAGCTTGTCATTCTCCTCATTGGTTGTCCTTGTGAAATTATTTTTCCCAATCTTCAATGGACATAAAATAGTACCAACTAGTATCATTCCTTCTTCAAGCTTTTCTTCCTCTTTGTCTTCATTAGCAACCTCATTTATTACCTCTGTTCTACTTCCTTGAACCTCTTTACCATGAGATTCCCTCTACTCCTTTCAATCTATCTGCTGCAACCTTACCTCTTGTCCTTTAGATGGACCAAATACCTTATCTTCATTCTTGATGGTTTCTTGCTCCAAAGCACCATCACTCTTCCTCAAACAAGTCCGCACTTTCTCATTGTCTTCATGTTCCTTACACCTTAGGAACTCTCTTCTTCCCATCAACCATATCCTTGACATTCCCCATGCTTTATTATCATCCTACAGTGAACTCATCACAAACTCTTTTCCATTCTTATTAATAACATAAGTATTTGCTCTTCCATTATACAAGGCTTTAACATCAACTTGCCATTCTCTACCCAAGATTACATGACAATCATTCTGGGGCATAACATCACATAGAATAGTACCAACATAAGAACCAATACTAAAAGAAATATATTCTTGTTCTTTTACATAAATCCACTGATCATTATTCATTCCATACACTCTATAAGGTGTACTATGTGCTATCCTCTCCATATTCAACTTGTCAAGCATTTCATCTGAAACAATATTGGTGATGGAACCACTAGAAACAACAACCTTGCATACCTTACCCCTGCATTTGCATTGTGTCCTGAATATGGATGACCTCTGAATGCACCTTGCATCCTCATTTTCTTCCATGATGACCATTGTACCTATTATCAAATCTTCTTGCAATCAGCAATTTCTGAACTCTCCTTCAATCCAAGATCTATCCAACATAGATTCACCACCTTGGAACACTCCTGGAGGATGATTCAACTCGAAGCATCAACAAAGTACTCTTGGTCTTCAAAATCTTAGATCTTCTTCACTCCAAACCTAGACCTTTTGTTGGGCTTTGATACCACTTGATGCAAAGCCCTCCACTATCATCCTAAGGAGACTAACTCAACTTGAGAATTCTACAAACAACTTGGAATCCACTCAAGGATTCAACCTCACTCAAGGATCTAGTAGATTTATTTTAATTTTTAAATCACTCCCACAACCATTCTCATGAATTCACTATCTCTTTTCCTTATTCCGATCTCTCCAAGCACCAACACCATCCTAGGCCACCTAGTGCACCTAGTACCTCCACCATGCCAAATCTCCAACTAGACCTCTCACCTTGTTCCCAACACCATAGATCATCTTATCATGGTCTATCTACCATGTTACAACAACCCACCAAGTCTAATTAACTCATCTTCCACCAATCTCTTCCAATAGCCCCTCTAGGCTTGTCTAGTAGCCTTTCCTAGACAGTAATCTACAAATAACTCACAAACTCTCCAAACAACCTAAAAAATTATTTACATTTTCTAGTACCCTTTTCATATTTATTAAACATATGTCAAAATGAGATCTCCCCCCTTTGACTGGTGAACACTTTCAGCATCTTCTATCCTTCCTCCAAGGCCTAATTAGCCCTTGCTTAAAGAAGAAACTCCTATCCCCGCTCATCCCCAAGACTTAAGGACTTTAAAAAACTTCTTAGACCTTCCAAAACACAATATTTTCAACTTTATTTTACCATACATGCTCATCTATACTCCAATTTACCAAACCCTCCTTTTTAGGCACCCTACCCTAGGGCTTTCTCAACCGGGCACTTCCACTCACCTTCAGACCCTTCCAGTGGATCCAAAACCATAATATGAACATATTATGACATTACATGCCATAAAAAGTGGCCCTCATGTGGCTGGAACTCTCAGACCTTGACTGGTCCAACCACCATGCACCCCAAATCAGCACTGTGTCTCTATTAGATACCTCTAACTTCATCCTCCTTCTTGTCTCTGCAAATGAACATCTAAATAAAATTAATTTATAGGGATAGGAATCTCCCAAAAGATACATATCATCATAGAAAGTGGGAGAGCCTAATTCATCTTGACAACTTCAAAATGAATGTTGATTTCTCACAAACTAACTCTGAAAACAGTCAAGATAGACTTGATTGTTTTTGCTTCAAAACCTAACAAGGAAGTCTGAAACTTATATGGAAACAAAGTAACCTATTCTAACATTAAAATATTACATTTTTTGTTCAACCATGCATAAAATGAGAAGTATTAGAACATCCAAATAGTGACTGTATTCTCATGGGGTAGCAAGTAGACAGATTTGCAGAGATTTAAGTTTTTATTGATTTTTCAATACATTACAATGCTTTCCTTTGACACCAAATTCTCCATTTCAACCACACTTCATCCACTCACATGGTTTCAATCCAAATAGACTCTTAACCATCAAAAAAATGTTGCTAACTGCCTACTAACTGTCTAATAACAGTCACATAACTGACTGTTATGATATAAGTAAGAAATTTGTTGTCAAGTTGAAAACAAAAGTTGTCAACTCGACCCCACATCATTTAAAGATCTTCTAAGGTCTTCTAAAAAGTTTTAATGTCAACCTTTAGAAACCTATTACCCCTACTAACCCCAACTAACTCTAATTAAGCCCTTTTTGGCTTATATCGCCAATATAGGCAATTTACAAATTATTGCACTCTTAGTGCTCTCAACACCATTTAGTGGCTTTAATAGCCTTATTACATCATTATAGACCCTTATAGGCCATTTCCATCATCCACTAACTTAGGATCAATCCATAACCCTTCCTAATGACCCCTAGGTACCTTTTAGGCTTATCATTGTCATTAAGGCTTACATTCAATATTTGATTACAATGAGATCAATATATGATCAAAACACTATTACATGACCATGAACATTCTTATTACATGATTTAATGACCTTTGAAGGCCATTTGTCTTCCACTCCTCCCAAGGATCTACCATTGACCTTGGTACACTCCATAGCTCTTGTCTTTGACCTTGGTGCTCCTGCACCATAACCTCACTCAATTTATAGTTTCTTACACCAAAGATTGATGATCAATATGGATTACTAAATATTGTAAGGTAATAATGAACAAAATTCCTCCATTTTGATAGAAATGATGCCAAAAAAAGTATGCAAGATATATTCTTATTCTAGGCATTAATATGATAGAATAAAACATAGAATATATAGTGTCTTTAGATGTTTCTCATGTTTCACAATGCTAGTGTTGAGAGATTCAAAAAAAAAATCATGAGTTTGAAGCCTAAAAAAATGATAAATTTTAGAATATTATAGAAATAGATGTAGGCAAAGATCAAAAAATGAAGATGAATCCTTCAAGTGGTTCTTATGAATCTTCAATCCAATACCAAACTATGTCAAATGATGCCAAGATGAAATAAGTATCATGTAAGATTCAAATAAAGTAAACAACCACACACACACACACACACACAACTAGACCAATGAGAATGTAGTACTCCTATGAAAATGTAGAAAAGATGAGAGTGGAGAATGCCAATGAGGGTGATGTTGAGTACACCAAGGTGGGTACTACCAAAGAAAAAGAGAAAGAAAACAAAGACCCCAAAAAAATCAAACTCATGTTGGGATAGAATAGAACAACTACTAACTGGTTTAAGAGAGAACATAGATTACTATGGAATATCTAGAAGGTTTTTTTTAGAGTAAATTAGTAGAAAGAGGTTTATACCCTACCACAAATTTCTAAATATCCTAAAACTATATTGGACCTGTCAAACATAACAATCAAATTAGATTATGAATTTATAGAATTTTTGAAAACTATGGAAAATGTATTACCTTGGTACAAAGAATATGTAGAAGATTGAGTTAATAGAAGTATACAAAAATTAATATTGGAGGAAATAGAGAGGAAGGAAAAGATAAAATAAATTTTCACCAAGAATTAATCTTGATAAATAATGAAGCACATCACTAACAAAAAGAAAGATGAAAAGGTGTTTTGAAGAGTCTAAAATCTCAAACAAGAACTCATCCCACATTTACCGATAAAAGTAGAAGGATTTCAATGGAAGAAGTAAAAAAAAAAAGAGAAGACAAGAGAAGAAAAAATAGAGAAGAATATACCTTTGGAATAGGTATCGAAAAACATTACTTTGATAGTAAATAAAAAAGAGACAAGGGAAAGGGACTAAAACCTTAGATACATAAAAATGTTAAGAATGAACAAAACCAAGTACACCACATCAAAAACCAAAATCAGAACAAAAACCAAGAAAAATGGAGGTTTCAATTAAGATCCCTAAATTCAGTGAAGACATTGTAGAAGAAAGAGAACATTTAGAATCATTTTAGGAGAGAGTTCAAAAAGAAGAAGACTAGTATACAAATATTAGAATTACTAGCATATTAAAAAAATCAGGAAATGGATTGATACATGAAAAACTATGCCCAACATGAGAGCACTTAGGATGAATTCTAAAAGGATTATTTCATAAAATTTTCTATTTTGAACATCCCCTCTAAGAGCATTTGTAAAATGAGGAATCTAGTACAAGGAGAGAATGAATTGGTGAACAAACTATGACAAACTATTTGAGATGTATAAAAAATTGGGAGAACCCCTATCAAAAAAATAAAATATAGAATGGTTCATTTCTAGAATACAAAAGGATATTAGAGTTGGACTCGATGGAATATTTTTTTATTCATGGGTATGTGCAGTATCATGAGGGGCCATAGTTGGCCCTTAAGTGGCAATGAAATTTCAAAAAAAAGTTGAGTTAGGAAACTTGATCTCACACACATACACACACCCATTATTTATTCGGAAAGAAAGGTGTGTAAATGCCTTACTGAACGTCAAATTATTAGGGGAGAGAAGAAAGGGTGACTTTCAATTCTAATTACAAAGATGCACAACATAGAAACAAAGTAAACAAGATAAAATAAACAAACTCGGGACAGAACACTAGAATTGCATGGGAAAACCCTTACGAGTAAAATCCCATACACCAAGCAGAAATCACTTGTATTGCAACAAAATGAGTTTACATAAAAATTTATAGACTTCTCTAATGTACACAAAGTCTCTATTTTTCAGCAATACAAACAACATTAATTTTTAAGTTTTTACAGATGATAGTTGCTTGACTCTCTGCAACTTACCGAGCATTAGTTCATCTATCATTAATTAATTACAATCATTTTATGTTTTTTATTAAGGTAACAAAAGGTTTTGAAGGGGTCCGAAAATCCTTTACAAAGCACTAGAAAGATAGACAAGAAAGGACTTAAAACAACAACGAACTGTCAAACATGACAGAAAACCAAAAGAGGGCTAAACCCCAGATTAAATAGTAGATATCATAACAAAACAACAAAACAACAAACTACTAAAAGATTCTAGCAGACGGGAGACAAAAAACTTCTAGCAACCAAAACATTCCAGCATAGAAGCTAAACAGCTTCCATCTGATCTTCCAGCATTTGAACTTCAACCATCTGCAGTTCCATGCTCTGGATCGAATCCCGTAGCTTGGTGATATCTTTGATCTAAACATTGGATTTCTTTTTAGGGTAATTTTATGTTATAGATTAGAAATAATTCATTTTATTTTTCCTGTCTATTTAATTACCTTTCATATCAGGTCATCAAAGAGACACACAAAACTTACACCAAGTTGCCAAGGTTCTAGCAAGGACCAATCACACTACTCGATGAATCTTGTTTTGACATATCAGCAAAGTCAATATGATTCCAATCATAGTCCACACATTCCACTTAATTTCTCATAGAGGTAGGTCATGTTTTCGCCAAAACACTTCACATTAACTATCAAACATAGATGCTACTTTGATAATGTTTATCAACAAGACTTTATCACATCTCATCGATATCTCCATCGAAGAGTGTAAGGACATCACCAAATCCCTTAAAGCATTTCATCGACGATCATAGTTACATTGAAAATGGATTTTTCCAAGACAAGACCAATGTCTCCATCGAATGATGGGGAGGTCACCTTACTCTCCTAGACTCCTACTCTCTTAGGAATCTCTCCTTGGACCCTATTCACTTCAGGATCCTCTAGACTCACACATGAGTCTCTTAGGGTTACTCTCAGACCCTAACTAGAAGGATTTCTATACTCCCTCTCTCCTAGGTTTCCTACCCACCGAAAGTTTCACTCTTCACCTTATCTTACTCTTCATGACTGAATACAGTCAGTCATGCACCTCTCTTCTCTTATCTCTCTCTCCCCTACAAGTTCTCTAGCCGGACCATTTAGCTCGCCTAGGACTTGTTTACAATTCTGACTAGCCTCTTCTCCAACACAAACACTGAAACAGAAATAAAATACATGGGGGATGCTTCTTGACAGTCACACTCCATAGGATGGATTATCAAAGTCAAAAAGCATCCATGATCCTCTACTGAATTCAAAATCCTACTCTACAGAAGTCTGCACACAAAAGAAGTACACACAGAAAATAGGAAACTATATCTTTATTGAAAACCAGAAATTACAATGCAAACTGAAATCTTCTCTGCTAGTATGTTTCGTCTCCAAATTCTCCAACCTCTGTTACAGGTTTCCTTCCTTACTCATATATTCAGCCTCTTCTTGATTTGTAACCATTTTTAGGTTACCTTCCGTCTGAAGATCCTTAACTGCCTCGACTCTTCATCTTCTCCCTGTAACTGTCATCAAGATCTTCCTCTGCATGGTTGTCGATGTGGACAACATTTTCCTCCGTGGCATTCTCTTTCATTTTTGTCATATCTGACTTTTCAACTCTTTCTCAGCTCGGTCAGACACTTGCACTGTTTCGAATGTTAATCGCATAGTCGCGAGTTAAAATCACTATGTATGTTTTTATCTGTGACCTTGAGATAACTTGTTGTCACGCGCTCGCAACCCTTATACCCGAGCTATCAATTCCCTTGCGACTGAGCGATGAGCACTCGTCGCGTGCTCGCAATGCTTATTACTGAGATGACATTTACTCCGCGACTGAGTGATACAATGCTCGTTGCACACTCGCCGCACTTTGAAATGAGTTGACAATTCCTCTGCGACCCTGCGATGCCTCGTGATCGCGCACTCGCGGCACTTCCAACCGAGCTGCTTATTCCTCTGCGACCCTGCGATGCCTCGTGATCATGCACTTGCAACGCTTTTCACTTAACTGCCGGTTCATCTGCGACTGGGCGATACCTCGTAGTCGCGCGCTTGCAACAGTTATAACCGAGCTGCCTTTTGTTCCGCGACTGTGTGATGATTCGTTATCGCGCACTCGCAAAGCTTTGAACCGAGTTGTCAGTTATCCTGCGACTGTGTGATACACTATTTTTCGCGTCCTTACAGCTATTTTTCATTGACCGCCAGTTACCTTGCGACTGTGCGATGCCTCTCGTCGCATTGTCGCGACCCTTATAACTTAACTGTCGGTTCAGCTCGCGACTGTGTGATGCCTCCTCGTCGCTCACTCGCACACTTCACAACTTAACTATCTAGTACTCCATGACCTTGTGATCCAATGCTCGTCGCGCTCTCGCACCGGTTTCAACTTAACCTCCCATCAACTCACGACTGTGCGATAAACACTGGCATCACCTTGTCACGACAGTTTTCCTTTAACCGCTGATCATCATGCGATTGTGCGATAAGTGTAAGGTAACCGCTCTTTAGGAGTTAAAAGATGAAGCTGTTAGTGTTTGGGGAAAACTGCTAACCGAAACTGAGCTAACCGCTAACCGTGATCTGCTCCTAGACCACCATTGCTAAACTACTAGGGTTTTGGAGCTAAAACCCTAGGGTGCTCTGCACCATACTCCCCCCTCTGCGAAGGAAGTATTTAGTTTGAATTAGTTGGCAATAATGTCGAACTAATTCCTTGCTTTCTGAATTCTTCTTCATCCATCCATGTCGCTTCTACTTCTGGTAACCCTAACCATTTGATTAGGTATTCTCTGTATACCCTTCGTCTGGTTGTCTTCTGAACTCGTGAATCCAGGATTTTCTCTGCTTGCAACTTGGACTTAGTCTTCACCTATATATCTTGAACATCTTTTCCTATCTCCATCTGTTGAGTGCTCTCAGGTATCACTGGTCCTCTGTATGGAACAAGATCCTGGACATTAAAAGTGGGTGATATATCCAAATCGTTAGGTAAATCAATTTTATAGGCATTCTGCCCATAATTCTCCAATATCTTGCAGGGACCTATTCTCCTCATTTGCAACTTAGTAGGAATCCCCTTCTGTAATCTGGATTTGTTCAGATGTACCATTACCAGATCTCCAATTTGAAATTGGACTTCTCTCCTTCCTTCATCTACCTTCTCTTTTAATTTCTAATTTGCTTCAATCAAATCCTTCTTCACCTGATCATGTATCTCCTTCATAGACTGTGAAAATTCATCAGCATGTCCACTTATCACTTGCTGTCCCTTTAATTCTCTGAGTTCACAAACTCCACGTGGATGCATCCCATAGACAATCTGAAATGGGCTTTTCCCTGTAGTCCTGTTAACACTATCATTATAAGAAAATTTTGCCTGTGGTAACACTTGATCCCAGGCTTGTCCATACTCCTTTTTTAAGCATCTAAGCAAAATTTCCCAGCACCCTGTTGATAACTTCTATCTGACCATCTATTTGAGGATGGTAGGCAGAACTATGGGACAAATTAGTTCCCAATCTTCTCCATAAGGTCTTCCAAAAATGACCCATGAATTTGACATCTCTGTCAGACACTATGCTTACTGGTAA
>MU228471.1:7442766-7460330 GCA_018584345.1 Thuja plicata | reverse complement strand
AGACCCTAACTAGAAGGATTTATATACTCCCTCTCTCCTAGGTTTCCTACCCACCGAAAGTTTCACTCTTCACCTTATCTTACTCTTCATGACTGAATACAGTCAGTCATGCACCTCTCTTCTCCTATCTCTCTCTCCCCTACAAGTTCTCTAGCCAGACCATTTAGCTCGCCTAGGGTTTGTTTACAATTCTGACTAGCCTCTTCTCCAACACAAACACTAAAATAGAAATAAAATACATAGGGGATGCTTCTTGATAGTCACACTCCATAGGATGGATTATCAGAGTCAAAAAGAATCCATGATCCTCTACTGAATTCAAAATCCTACTCTACAGAAGTCTGCACACAAAAGAAGTACACACAGAAAACAGGAAACTATATCTTTATTGAAAACCAGAAATTACAATGCAAACTAAAATCTTCTCTGCTAGTCTGTTTCGTCTCCAAATTCTCCAACATCTGTTACAGGTTTCCTTCCTTACTCATATATTCGGCCTCTTCTTGATTTGTAACCATTTTTAGATTACCTGCCGTTTGAAGATTCTTAACTGCCTCGACTCTTCATCTTCTCCCTGTAACTTTCATCAAGATCTTCCTCTGCATGGTTGTCGACGTGGACAACGTTTTCCTCCATGGAATTCTCTTTCATTTTTGTTGTATCTGACTTTTCAACTCTTTCTCAGCTCGGTCAGACACTTGCACTGTTTTGAATGTTAATCGCATAGTCGCGAGTTAAAATCACTATGTATGTTTTTATCTGCGACCTTGCGATAACTTGTTGTCATGCGCTCGCAACCCTTATACCCGAGCTGCCGATTCCCTTGCGACTGAGCGATCAGCACTCGTCGCGCGCTCGCAATGCTTGTTACCGAGCTGACATATACTCTGTGACTGAGCGATATAATGCTCATCGCGCACTCGCCGCACTTTGAAATGAGTTGATAATTCCTCTACGACCCTGCAACGCCTCGTGATCGCGCACTCGCAGCACTTCCAACCGAGCTTCTTATTCCTCTGCGACCCTACGATGCCTCGTGATCATGCACTCGCAATGCTTTTCACTTAACTATCGGTTCATCTGCGACTGGGCGATACCTCGTAGTCGCACGCTCGCAACAATTATAACCGAGCTGCCTTTTGTTCTGCAATTGTGTGATGAGTCATTATCGCACACTCACAAAGCTTTGAACCGAGCTGTCAGTTATCCCGCGACTGTGTGATACACTGTTTGTCGCGTCCTCGTAGCTATTTTTCATTGACCGCCAGTTACCTTGCGACTATGCGATGCCTCTCGTCACGTTGTTGCGACCCTTATAACTTAACTGTCGATTCAGCTCGTGACTGTGCAATGCCTCCTCGTCACTCACTCGCACACTTCACAACTTAACTGTCTGGTACTCCATGACCTTGCAATCCAATGCTCGTCGCGCTCTCGCAACGGTTTCAACTTAACCTCCCATCAACTCGCGACTGTGCGATAAACACTGACATCGCCTTGTCGCGATAGTTTTCCTTTAACCGTTGATCATCATGCGATTGTGTGATAAGTGTAAGGTAACCACTCTTTAGGAGTTAAAATCTGAAGCTGTTAGTGTTTGGGGAAAACTGCTAACCGAAACTGAGCTAACCGCTAACCGTGATCTTCTCCTGGACCACCATTGCTAAACTACTAGGGTTTTGGAGCTAAAACCCTAGGGTGCTCTGCACCATCGAAGAAGGTAATAATTTTGATAAGACATGTAAGGCACTTCACTGATCACCTAGGTTATACAAAAATGGCTTGTCACCAAAGTGAAACAATTCTTATATAGATGTCGTCTTTATCTATGTAGGTAGTAACTTTGGCATAACTTTATCATGTCACATCGAGACTGAAGTTACTCCAATAATTGTTCATTTCCAAGACTCCTAAATGTTACATCGATAGAAAGTCATTGAAGAAGGTTACGATGTCGATAAGAAATTTAGATGTCTCACTGAGATTGATGTTACACCAAAAAATTTCCATCACCAAAAAAAATCACCATGTTACATCAAAATTGCTCAATAATAACTACCAACTTCTCATCAGTAAGATAACATGTTAGTCTTATCAAAACTATGACTGAGGTAACTATTCATCGATATAACACTAGGAAGGTCTCATCGAGCTATCAACTCTAAGGGATTCAACCAATAAGTTTCAGGCATCATTTCTCAATAATCTCCCACTTGACAAAGAACTTATTGGTAACCCCAGAATACTTAGAGACTAATGAGAATCATAGACACCAAGTCACACTTATTTGGTACACCATTTGTTAGTTGTTCTCACAGGCTTCATCAATGCATCTAAAAAATTATTTAGATTTTCTACCTTTTCCACATTTACCTTTCCATCTTCCACCATGTTGTGAAAAAAATGATAGTGCACATCAATATGTTTTCTCCTGGCATGAAAAGTAGGATTTTTTTCCAAACAAATGGCACTTTGACTGTCACAAAAAATAGAGATCTTCCCTACATCAAACCCAACATTAGAACACAAATTCTTAAGCCAAATATCCTCTCGACGGGCATGAGTTGCAGCTATATACTCTTCCTCTATAGTAGATAAAGTGACCATAGCTTGTCTCTTGCTCATCCAACTAACAACATTGTCATTCAACATGAATACATATCCACTAGTGGATCTTCTTTTGTCAATGTCCCCTTCCCAATCAGAGTCCACGTAACCTAAGATATTGATAGATCTCTTTGATATATTTGAGTTACCATGATAACACAAGGCATACTAAGAAGTACCCTTCAGATATATAAAAACTCTCTTCATTGCATCCTAATGTGGCCTACCTAGATTAGCCACAAATTGACTTAGTACTCTCACTTCTTGGGAAATTTCTAGTCTCATACAGACCATTTCATACAACAAACTACTAATTGCACTTGCATAAGGTACCTTCATCTTGTCCTCCATCTTGATAGGATATTTTGGACAATTTTTAGCAGAAAGATTCATTCCCTGCAACACTGGAACAACCAACTACTTTCAGTTTGTTACATTAAATCTCTCAATAACAATATTTATATACTTACTCTGGCTAAGAACAAGTTTTCTATTCTTCCTATTTCTTTTGATTTCCATCCCTATCAGGTACCTAGCTCCACCTAAATCTTTCTTTTCAAAACGTGCTGACAATTAACTTTTCATATCAGAAATCACACCCAAATCATTTCCAATAAGCAACATGCCATCAACATATAGAGAAATGGTAAGTAAATGACCATTCTTATTTTTAAAATGTTGGAATAATATGCAAATATGTGTTTAAGATGGGTTTGAGATGTGTGTAGACACATAGATCTATCCTCAATATTAAGAAAAATTCTTATATTAATTAAATAGGTATTATTTCTTATTTGGACACATTGCTAATCAGTGAAGATCAAGAGGAAACCAAATAAATTAAAAATATGGACAAACAAATGTGGTATGCTACAATTGCAAGAAATCTGGTCACATTGCCAAATATTGTAGAAGCAAGAATGTAGACAGGAAGGGTTTGATAGTCAACAACAATATAAAAAATAATGATAAAGGAAAGGGGAAAGTAACTATGGATGAGATCAAGAAGAAAATGAGTAAGACGTAGGTGAAGAAGAGTGAGCTTGTTGCAGTAAATGGGTTTGCACGTGAATCTGGTGTGGGAAATTCCTCTGGAAATTAAATTTAGGCCTTTGGCCTAGGGGGAGTTTTCAAGATCTTACAAACCCCCTGATATCAGTGAGAACCTAAATGTGGAAGTTTGATATAGTCATGTTGGGATATTGCAAATGTTTTGGGGACATTCTCGAAAGAATTTGAGCTATATTGAAGATCCATAGGAGAATTTTTGAGGAATAGACAATGAAATAGGGTATCCAATGGAGTTAGGGAAAAGTGCATTTATTGCAGAAAAAAGTATATATGTGAATGATAAAAGGTAGTTTTGTCTCATCATTTGTTATTTTTCATTTGGGAAAAAAGCAAAAGGAGAGCTCTACAAGATGTTTTCCCATGAGATCGAAGGCATGAAGAAGATTCTCGTGCAAACCCTAGTTCAGCAAAAATGTATCTCTCTAAAAAAATTGTGATCTTATATTTTCATATATGGATATACCAAATATTGTTGATATAACAGAATGCCCTAGACCTAAATTCAAGAAACATCCATTCAAATTAGTAGAAGATGATCCACTAGGTGCATTTTTATTAGTTATATATGATGTTCTTCATGTCAAAGATATTAGGGCTTATATACATGTAAATATTAAAGATTTTGGAGGTTCCCAGTTGATAAAACTTTATACAGACAAGCTATTAGTTGATTCTAAGTTGAAGGATGAGTTCAAGGTGTACGAGGATAATAAATTCACTCAAGTTATCATTTATTTGTATTTTGATGAAAATGAATGGGTTTGGTATATCTTGAGTCAGGTTCATGTTGAATACATGTGGTTGGACAAGCCATACAAGATCACTAAGGAAGTAATTAGAGAGGTAACTGGTTTATGGTCATTTGGTGACTTGCCTATTCTGAAATCTATAAGGGATCAAATAGTAATAGATGCTACTAGTGAAAAATTTGATAAGAGGGAAATGATAATTAATGATTTCATTGAACCAGATGTGAAGTTTTATTCGATGGTCATTGGATAAAAATTTTACATTTCAAGTCAGAAGAATTCAGTGTTAGGTATGGTTATGTATGTTGATTATTAGATGGTAAAACAAAATGCAAAATATGACCTTTGTGAGTTGCTATGGAGTCATTTAATGGATAATTTGGCTAAGATTAAGAAGGACAAGAAGAATCCATTCAAGTATGGTAACCTATTCATGAGTTTTCTCTTCTATTTCATGAATGAGGTTCTGGGTGTAGGTAGTGTTTAATGGTCAAAGAATAGACTAGTAGTTGTGTAGATTAAATATTTTCTCTACATGGTTGACAACAAGTCTCGGAAGAGCACTCATTGGGGTTTCTTCAAAGATATGCAGAGTAAGATGCAATCTAGGGAAAGGATCCCTAAGTCTATTATAGAGAAATATGAGGACACAATTTGCTTCATGGTTGAAATTCATCAATGACTAATGGAAGAAGTGGAGCCAAGAACATCATGGATCATGCCTATGGGGTATGAGGTAGAAGAGTAGATATTTGATATATATGCTCAACATATGTTGAGTAAACCTATAGATGATATAGAGGATAGATTTGGTGCTTATAAAGAAAAATATTTTAAGTTTCATACTAAATTGAACAACCCACACATAGTAAGAAAAGTCAAAAAAGAAGTTGAGAACTAGGTAGAAAGTATGGGCATTCCAATTTAGGAAGTGAGGGAAGCTAGGAAGGAAAGAATGGAAGAAGAGGAGAATGCAATTGAAATTGATGCAACCATTCCAGATGTTCCTTCATCTAGACTAAGTTAGAATAGAAGTTCTTCACCCTCCACAAGTCCTCCTAAGACAGTCAGCACCAAGCATAAACAACAAGAAGAACCATCCAGGAAGGAAGCAAAGAGGTGAAAGCTAAGAAAATAAGGAAATATACTACTTCTAAGGATGATGATGATGATGATGAAGCCACATGATCATATGATGTAGTAAAAGAGTTGAAGTCTAAGGGAACCAAGGCATCAAGGGTCTCCAAGTCAAAGTAATTTGAAGATGAGAAGGTAAGAAAGAAGATGAAAATTGATTTTGATAAAAATGATATGTCAGTTAGTGAAGTTGAAGAAGCTATAACAGTACATGGTAATTTGAAACCACTTTTTCAATTTTATGATAATTTTGATAAAGATGGGAAAATATTATTACAGGGAGATACTATTAAATACTTGAACACATTCAAGAGGTATCTTGTAGAAATCATGTCTCAGATTCCTAGAAGTCTATTTGATCTACTAGAAATGAGAAAAGTCAATGCAAAAGTTGAAGATGATAAGTTGAAAGAACAAGTTTTGATAAGTTTATGTATGGTTATAGTTGTAGAGGAAATGAAAATGATATTCAAGAAAGCTAAAGATCATTTTAGAAGAAAATCAATGATAAATAAGCTTATGATTGGTCAAACATGTGAATTTGTAAGGGGGACAAAGAAGATTTTGAAGAAACCCCTAGAAGAAAAAAATTGTGATGTTGTCAGAGAAGAAACTTTGGTTGATGACACCTTTGTTCGTGATAATGAGCCAGTTGAAGCTAGTATACTATTTAAGGTTAATGCTTCTGAGGCTAATGTGTCTTTCTCCAGAGGGAGAAGTTGTAGGAGAGATGAAAAGTGAAGAGAAAGAAGAGATGGTGACTGAGGTGAAGCTTCCAGAGGTAAATATTGAGGCAAGAGACACTACAGAGGTAGTAAAGGTTTTCTAGAAAAGGAAATTATGGAGTTGGATGATCCAGAAATCACTCAAGGTCCTATCAATTTGGCCACATTATCTCTAGTCTAGAAATTGGAACTTGCTTCATTTTCTCAAGCCAAAGCAAGGGAAGAGATTATGTGATCTCATGTTGAACATAATGAATTGTTGAGTCTTGCTTCAGGTGTTTTGGAGAAGATCATGCTAACACATGTCAAAGATCAATTTGATACACCATCTAGTCAGTTGAAGAATCTCATTAACTTTGTAAGTACACATTTTGAATCATTAGAGAAGTCTGCTAAAATAAAATTCAAGAAATAATTTGATGTTAATAGATTCAAAGAGTTGAAGGAAATGATTAGGAATGATAGGACATTACTGGGCAATAGTGTCAATAATATTCAAAAATCTCTATTTGAAGGATGTAATGTATAAAAATCTTGTGTATCATTTCCAAAAAAAATTGATGACATTGAAAATAAGATCAAGGAGAATGAAAAGAAGTTATAAAAATTTTCACAGTCTTTTGATCCTTTAAGCATTCCTACTTCTATTCAAGAAGGTCAGTCATAGATTTTCTTGACAAGAATAAGAGTTTAGTTCATGAAAAGGATAATATTGTTGGTAGAATTGTTGAGCTTCAGAGTCTAATTTCTCCTAAGTTAGGAACTATGTTAAATGCTATGAAGGAAGTTGAGGCAGCCATGGTTACAAATGACTCATCTGAACTTTAGACTGCGGAAATCCAAGCCTACCTCTTCTGTGAGCACATCTCAATTTTGGAAAATCTCAAACAAGGTTGGGACAATGATTTAAGCTTGTTGAAGAATATTTTTGCAGATGTCTTTAAGTTAATGTAAGATAGTGAAGTTTATTTGTACATATGCGAGATACATATATGAATTTTGGTATGTGGATCCCCACCTTTTCCATTGATGTCAAAGTGGGGGGGTGAAGGGAAATACAAAATGTATGTAAAATTTATATTCATCTCAGGGGGAGTATACAATTTTGAATTTTGAAGAGTTCATACTTGATACTGATTTTGACACTTAGTCATTTTTCACTAAGTCTTGTCATCAATTTCAAAGGGGGAGATTGTTGCCAAGGGAAATTACTCAAGTTCTTGGATGTTTTCATTGATGGAAACTCATCTCAGTGCACCCATTCGCATGATAGGATTTTATCCAACTAGAAGTCTTTTTGGAGATTTGGCTAAGTCTGGTGAAGAACGTAGCAGTTAAAATTATTTGGTATTTGGTTTAGTACGTACTCTCAATTCAATATTTTGTGGTGAAAATCTAAGGGAAGATTCTTGGATGCCTAATCTACCTTACTCCACGTTCTGGTGGTCCGATCTTATTGGGTGTGCAAGTTATAAGGTTTTGTATATCAGTTTTTAGATTACTAATGAAGAACTATAGCATGGTATAGTAGATTCTTATGCGGATCTGTTGAATCAATCCTGGTGATTATTTTCATGATCGAGGATGATTATTCAACATGTGAGATAATGTGTGATCAAATGTTTTTGTTTGCATTGATGTTTACATTCAGATCTAGTTGACTGATTGCACATGTTTCATTATTTTATTAAGTGTTCTTGAAGTCGACATGTATGCGATATAATCTCTTGTTGTGGATATATAAGATCAATATGTTTGGTTATTTTAGCATGGATGAATATTATAGTTATTAAGCGTGGTTTCATGTGCGTAAGATAATTATTTGAGGTCTGAATCAAAGTAGATCAATGAAGTGTATGAATTCGGTATTTGTACTTAACTAGAACAATATTTTTGCATTTGTAGATGTTGTTTCTTAGTTCAATTACTACTATGATAGTGTATTTGTCTCAAGTAAGCCTTTTTATTTCAGTAGTGAGCTCTAGGCAGTGTGCCTGAATGCATGTGCATTCCATTTTTTAATTTATATTAATAGGGTATAATACTTCTGCATAGTATTTTTCATTTATGGGCTCATCCCCACCATGGCTTTTCCCTTGATCGGGTTTCCATGATAAAAGATCCTGGTGTTATGGTGGTGTAGATGTTTGCATTATGCTTTAGCATATTTATTTTCTTTATATGTGTTAAGTGGTTAAAGAATCAAATTGATAAGGTTAAAAAGTGTAAAAAAATTATTCACCCCCCTTCTCAGTGTTCCTTAATTCCAACAATGTTGGCCAGAGAAGATAGTAGCATGTTTAACTGATCCTACAGTGAATCCTAGTATAAGAAAGGAAACCAAAACATATTTCAAACCAATCGCATAATATACCAAGGATATATTTGACCAAAAGATAGACTCGGACCAAAGAAATTAATACCAGATCACCACCTTCGCTCCTCTATAAAACCATTGGAACATGAACCAATCATCTAGACCAATAACATTCTAGAAGAACTCTATAATAGATTTTCCATTACCTATTTTGACATACTCCAGAAAAATGCCCAAGTAATACAAACAATTCCAGATGACTTGGTGATGCAAGAACATCTTGGGTTCTTGGAAATCCTAAATCAACCAAAAATATGTTTGTTGGAGTTCTATAGCTTATTGAAGACTACTTGATAATTTCTCTTGTTTGATTGATTGAAGTATTTTTGGTTAACTGATCGAGCTTGGTTACTTATTTTGGCTGGCTTCACCAGCAGGTCTCAGTGGTTGTTCTTGACTGCTGGTGGTTTCACTGATTGGTCTCTATTGCTCGGTAGTATTTAACACCGAGCTGGTTTTTGGATGTTGGATCTTGTGGCTGACATGTGAATTTCATTTTCGTATCATAATTAATGTTGGGGTCTCTCATTGGGATTTGTGTGGACCTAAATCTGGGTCATCGTTGTTTCCTATGTTCGATCTTTAGGATATTTTGGGGGTGACCTTTTCGATAGCCTTATGTATAAAAGTAGTGTTTTGTTCTTAGATTAGAGAGTAGTTTTTGGAGTAGCAGGTAGTTAGAAGATTTGGATCGAGGGTTTATGACCTCACATATATATTTTATAAATACTTTGAATGTATTTGGTCGTAACCGGGAAGGTCTTACAGCCTGGAATGTATGAAGTTTGATGCAATAATATAAATTGTGTGTTCCTTCTCTCCCTCTCTATGTTTTAAAGCTTCCGTGTTGTATTTTTCAAGTTGGTTTAGTAGATGGGAGTGCCTTTGGCCCTAGTTTTTGACCCTCCTTACGTCAGGTGGTATCAGAGAGATGATTATATATGAGTTTCCTTATTGTAAATCCTAGTTGGTTGATTTGTTGTGGGGTAGCAGATTGTGATATGACTTGCAATTATAGAGGGTTTCAAGATGGTTCATGGGAGAGGAAATGTAGATCCGGGCTTAGCTAATATGCTAAGGCATATTGCTGCAAGATTAGAAGTTTTTGAGATAGCCCAGCGCCAAGGAAGACATCTTGAGGATGTTAGTGATGATGAATTTGAGGAAGTGCAGGGAGAAGCCGCACCTGCACCTATGATGGATCAGGAAGAAGAAAGATTCCTAAGAGATTTGACAAGTTTGAAGTCCACACCACAGTTTAATCCTCCTAAGTATAGTGGAAAGTTAGATTTGGATGAATTGATAGACTAGATAACCGAAATGGAGAAGTACTTTGAGTATGAGAATATAACAGAGGAGAAAAAGGTGACGATTGCAATTACAAAGCTGAAAGGTAATGCATCCTTATGGTGGGAGCATTTGCAATTGGATCAAAAGAAGAAGGGTAAAGACAAGATCAAGGTATGGGATAAGACTATAAACAAGTTGAAAAGAAATTTTATACCTTGTGATTACCAGATTAACCTAGTTAGGAGAATGCAAATTTTGAAGCAAAAAGATAGCCCTATGAAAGATTACACTGAGGAATTTTACAGATTAGATATCAGATCTGAACATGCTAAAGATGAGGTGGAAATAATAGCAAGATATCTAAATGGGTTAAGGAGTTCTATACAAGATGAGATCATCTTGGTAAATATGGAGAGTATTAAAGAAGCTTATTATTTTTTCCTAAAAGCTAAGGAGAAATTGAACAAAATACATGAACAAAGACAAAGAGGAAGAGGTGGTAGATTCCCTAGAGGAAGAGGTAGATCTTATGATGAAAATAGTAGATCTGATCAAGACAAGACAAATCAAGACACACGTCAAGATCAAGGCAAGACCGAGTGGAAAGGTGGAAGTTCATTCCAAGGAAGAGGCAACTACTCCCGAGGTGGATATAGAAGAAGAGGGTTCTAAGGAAATTGTTACGATTGTGGATAAGAAGGACATAGATCATTTGAGTGTACACATGCAAACAAGAAAGTCAGTAGTATCATAAATGCATTGGTGCTAGTAGAGTCACCGAATGAACTTGATAAGGAAGGAAACCTAATGGTCAGAAGAATATTATGGAGTGAGAATAATAAGCAAGATCTAGCAAGAAATATTTTGTTCAAGACCAGATGCAGAGTTCCAGACAAAGTTTGGAAAGTAATTGTTGATAGTGGAAGCTCAGAGAAACTAGCATCTGGGGAAATGGTCACCAAGTTGCAGTTGGAAAGAATAAAGCACCCAAAGCCCTATGATATTTCATGGATCAAGGATGAGCATACACTTATGGTGAGTGAAAAAAAATTTGTGAATGTAAAAATTGGAAAGTATTATGATAAGGTGTTGTGTGATATTATGCCTATGGATTGTTGTCATATTTTGTTGGGTAGACCTTGGAAATATGATAAACATGTTATACATGGTGGAAGAGTGAATAAGTATACTATTTGGGTTGATGGTAAGAAGAAAATCTTATTACCTTTAGTTGAAGAATCTATTGGTGGGATATGCACATATGTGAAAGTTAGTTTGATGGAAGTTAGGAAGTTTGTTAAGGATCTGAAGAGAAATTGTGTTTGTTATGCTTTGATTCATAACAAACCGAGTGAGAAAACAGAAGATAAAACTCTTGAGGAAGTTGAAAAGTTGCTTACCAAGTACAAGGAAATCATTTCAGATAATGTACCTAATGGTTTTCCAATGATGAGAGATATTAGTCATTGTATGGATCTAATTCCTGGAGCAAGTTTGCTAAATAAGGCACCACACTGATTGACACCAACTGAGAATGAAGAACTCAACTGGAAAGTTAATGAATTGTTGCAAAAAGGTTTGATCATAGGAATCTTGAGTCCATGTGTAGTACTAGTTGTGTTAGCACCTAATAAGAATGGAGAAGGGTGAATGTGTATTGATTCAATAGCTATTAACAATATCACGGTAAAGTATCAGTTTCCTATACTGAGGATGGATGATATAATGAATTGTTTGAGTGGAGTAAAATATTTTACTAAGATTGATTTGAAGAATGGATATCATCATATTAGAATCATAGAAGGTGATGAGTGGAAGAATTCTTTCCAGACAAAAGATGATTTGTATGAGTGGTTGGTTATGTCTTTTGGTTTAGATAATGCACCGAGTACTTTTATGAGGTTAATGAATGAGGTGTTGAAGACATTTTTGGGTAAATTTGTGATTGTATATTTGGATAAGTAAAACTAGAGAAGAGAATTTGATGCATATAAGAAAAGTGTTTCAGAGATTGAAAGAGGAAAAGTTGTTGATTAATTTGAAAAAGTGTTCCTTCATGGAAGAAGAACTTGCGTATTAAGGTTTTGTGATTTTAGCTGATGGTTTGAAGATGTATCCTGAGAATGTTAGAGCTATAGTTGATTGGCCAACACTTGATAATGTCAGTGAGGTAAGATCATTTCATGGATTAGCAAGTTTTCACCAAAAGTTTATCAGAATTTTTAGTTCAATTTGTAATGTTATGACTGAGACAATGAGAGGAGACAAAAGAGAATTAAAGTGGACACATGGAGCTAATAAAATTTTTGAGACTTTGAAGTAGATTTGTTGAATTGCATGTGTTAGCCTTACCTAATTTCAATAAGGTATTTCAAATTGAGTGTGATGCAAGTGGAAGTGCAATAGGATTTTTGTTGACTCAAGAAGGTAAACCTATTGCTTTCTTTAGTGAGAAGTTGAATGATGCTAAGAGGATATATTTTGTATATGCTCAAGAGTTCTATGCTATTGTTCAAGCACTGAAGAAATGGAGACATTATTTAATACCGATTGAATTTGTGTTATATATTGATCATAGGGCTTTACAGTATTTGGGTAGCTAGTATAAGTTGAATCAGAGACATATGAAATGGGTAGAGTATTTACAGAGTTTCACATTTGTAATAAAGCATAAGAGTGGAGTTTCTAACTGAGTTGTTGATGTATTGAGTAGGAGAAGATCTTTGTTGACTGAAATGGGAATTGGGGTTCTTGGTTTTGATGATATGAAGCATTTATATGAAAGTGATCCTGATTTTTATGAGCCATGGAGAATGTGTAGAGCACCTATTCTAGATCAATCAAGTAAGTATGAATACTATTTCATTCAAGAGGATATGTTGTTCAACGATATTCAGTTATGTATACCAAGAGGATCAATGAGAACCAGTTTGATAAAGGAGAAACATAGTAGTGGTTTCGATGGACATTTTGGTATTGATAATACATTGTGTTTGCTTAAGGAAAGGTATTTTTGGCCTTAGTTGTATAAGGATGTTCAGAAATTTATGAAGAGTTGTGGAGTTTGTCAAGTTGCAAAAGGAGTAAGTCAGAATACTGGTTTGTATACATTGATTTCTATTCCTGAAAAACCTTGGAGTGATATTAGCATGGATTTTGTTCTTGGTTTAGCGAGGACAGTAAGAGGTAATGATTCTATATTTGTTGTGGTGGATAGATTTTCTAAAATGACACATTTCATACTATGTAGAAAAACATCAGATGATGTACATATAGCAGATCTTTTCTTCAAGGAGATTGTCAGATTGCATGGATTACCAAAGGGTATCATCTCTGACCGAGACAGTAAGTTTGTTGGCTATTTTTGGAAAACACTTTGGAAGAAGCTAGACACTGATTTGAATTATAGTTCTACATTTCATTTACAAACTAATGGAAATACAGAGGTTGTAAATAGAAGTTTGGGTAACTTGTTGATATGTTTAGCTGGAGATAAACCGAGTAATTAATATTTGATGTTAGCACAAGAAGAGTTTTCATGTGAATAGGAGTACTAGAAAGACACTTTTTCATATTTTTACTGGCATGCAACTGAAAGATATATCAGATTTGAGAGATATTGTTGGAGAAGAGAAAAGAAGTGTTGAAGGAGAAGAATTTGTTGAGTTTATGAAAACATTGCATAAGTAAGTGAAACATAAGTTGGAACAAAGTAATCATAAATACAAGGATAGTGCAGATAGATCAAGAAGACATAAGACTTTTGAGATTGATGATGAAGTAATGGTTCATTTGAAGAAAGGCAGATTTCATGTTGGAACATATGGTAAATTGAAGATGAATAAATTTGGTCATTGCAAGATATTGAGGAAGTTTGACAGTGGAGATGATTATGAAATAGAATTACCCGAGGACATGGATATATCACCTATATTCAATATTTCAGATTTGTATGAGTATTATGAACCTGATGAAGAAGTGATAGTGTCGAGTGATTATCCTAAGAAACAAATAGAAGAAGTTGAACAGATTTTGGAAGAAAGAATTGACAGAAGCACCAGAGGAAAGAATTACATGAAATACTTGGTAAAGTGGAAGAATAGACTGATTAAAGACTCTACGTGGATTTCTCAATCTAAGTTGGATTTGGCTCAGGTTGTACAGCACTCATGATTTAGAGAATCATTTTTTTTAACCCCAGGTGTCTAATGCAGGAGCATCTTGGGTTCTTGGAAATCCTGTATCAACCAAAAATATTTTTGTTGGAGTTTGGTAGCTTGTTGGAAACTGCTCGGTAAAGTGCTCAGTAACTACTCTTGTTTGGTCATTTGAAGGTTTTTTGGCTCACTGATCAAGCTTGGTTACTTTTTTTGGTTGGCTTCACCGGTGGGTCTCGGTGGTTGTTCTTGACTGCTCGATGGTTTCACCGATTGGTCTTTGTTGCTCAGTAGTCTTTCTCACCAAGTTGGTGTTTGGATGTTGGATCTTGTGACCGACATGTGCATTTAATTTTTGTAGCATAATTAATGTTGTGGTCTCTCATTGGGATTCATGTGGACCTAAATTTGGGTCATTATTGTTTCCTATGTTGGATCTTTAGGATATTTTGGGGCCAACCTTTTTGGTAGCCTTTTGTATAAAAGTAGTGTTCAGTTCTTAGATTAGAGAGTAGTTTTTGGAGTAGCAGTTAGTTAGAAGATTTGGATCGAGGGTTCGTGACCTCACATGTATGAGTATTGTTCTGTAAATACTTTGAATGTATTTGGCCATAACTGAGAATGCCTTATAGCCTGACATGTATGAAGTTTGATGCAATAATATAAATTATGTATTCCTTCTCTCCCTCTCTGTGTTTTAAAGCTTCCGTGTTGTATTCTACAAGTTGGTTCGGTAGCTGGGAGTGCATTTGGCCCTAGTTGCTGACCCTCCTTGCGTCACTTGGTTTGACATCAACGACATGCATATATATTCAACATCTCCATCTCTACCTCTATTTTCCTCTCTCTCCATCTATATATAAACATACTTTTCTTCCTCTCTCGATCCAACTCTCTCCCTCTATCTCTTCCTAGACCTTTGTATTTATATTTTCTTCCTGCTCTATTTTTATCTTTCCATATTTATTCTTCCATCTATCTCTATCTTGTTATCTCTCCAATTCTTTCTACCCCTATATCTCTCCAATTCTCTCTACCCCTATATCTGTCCCTTACTCATTCTCTCCTCCTCTCTCCCTCTCCATATATTTATCTCTTCTATCTCTTCCATATCCATATATTTATCTCTTGTATTTCTTGCATCTCTACCTCCACCTCCACCTCTGTCATTATCGTCCCCTCTATCTCTATCTCCATACCCCCCTCTCTTTGACTATTTCTTGATACATATCCCCCTCTTTCTATCCATATCTCTCCCTCTCTCCCTATTTCAAACATAACATGAGCTTGTTGGTAATGTTGCAACTTGATTATCTTCCTCATTCAAATATTTTATTTCAATTGTGCTTTGATTCTTGTAAGTGGATGTATAGTTCATTTAAAATGATCACTTTTTCTTTGATATCTTTGTTGCAAAAAAATCATTATTTTCTAAATGGCTTACCAATTGAGCTCGTGTACTACACAAATCTATGTGAAAAATAGAGCAAGTTTTTTCATAACTTACCTTCCCCACCTCTTCGATGTACGCATTTAACACTAAAGTACAATTGCTAGTTATAAATTATAAATTGCACTTGTATTGTTGTGAATCTTTTTTCTAGATATTATTCAATCTTAAATCACACTTTCAAAATGCTTCTCTTAAAAAACATCACAAATATATGTTTTTAATTATGCCAAAGGCGTTGTATATTTGAAATTGACAACCTATTGAAGGAAATCAATGGCTCAAAATTTGTTAGGCCCTTGCAAGATGATTGGAAAAAATAAGTCGTCTGATTTAAAGTTTGTCAATCACTATACATTGCATTCGGGAATGAATCCACTCATGTTTTTCCACTAGCTTCTTTTCAGTTCTAGTTTTCCACTAGCTACTTTTCACTCACTATTGACCCATATTTCCATGCACGTCTTCATTTTCCAAGTTGTAAAAAGGCATTTGAAAAAATAAAAAAACAAATAGCCAAATGTTGTCATTAAAAAAAGAAAATGGCCAAATATTTTTCGATTTCTCAAATTGTGGGGTCCACCACATCAAAATAGCACACCAACTTAACGAAAATGAGGGAACACCAAATAAATAAATAAATATTTGAATGGTACTAGTAAAATAAATAGAAAAATTCAAATCTTCCAACTTGGTTTAATAGAAAGTGAATGTCAAGGCATAGAAACCATTATTGTATTTTATTATGTATTATATTTTTTGGTGTAATTAAATATTCCTAATTACACTTTACTTAATCTTACTTAGGATAATGCATTGCATAGTATTTTGTCATCGAGAGACCTAGGAGTTTGCATCCTATTTTACCACATGGTGTAGGAGAATTTCCAGTTTAGGTGGTGATAGTTGTTATCACATTCCACTTTATGAGTGAGATCAACCTTTAGTGCACATATCACATTATCATCCTCATCATATGGCACATACTTTATTGCATAATGGAGGACGATCCACCTTTGGTGGACATATGATTCCACCTTGCATAGGTGATACCTTATCAACTCCTTGGATCATTCTCTCTTATTTCCTTGCCTATATAAGAAGGCTTATTATGTAAATCTCCATGATCTCCAAATCTTATTTTGCATAATGCATCATTAATGATAATATAATCTATTCTTGTTCATATCATCTCTCTTGTATTTGTGTTATTCTTTGACCTCTAGATCCTTGGTTCATTTCTATTTGAAACTTCTTACATGGTATCTATATCGTCTTAAAATGGAAGCACTTCCATGTTAAGAGGATTTATCCCTCCTTAGGGGATGTATTTGACCTCTATCACATCATCCCCCTGATCTGCCTCTCTTTCCATCATTTCCTGATCTAATTCCTGCATTCTGGGTTGCAGAACTCTGTTTCTGGGATACAGGAACAGGGTCAACCTCCTAGGACAGGGTCGACCTCGACCCTAACCTAGGACAGTGTCAACCTTGGCCCTGCCCTAGGACAGGGCTGACCTTGACCCTGTACCAGGGTCCAAATCCTGGGAACTTTCAGTTTCTCAGATGTCGGTCTTTGCGAAAAGTTTTCTCCCACTTCCGGATCGGCTGTTTCGGGCTCCGAAGCGTGGATTCCTAAATTATATTTAATATAGGTCCTCTCCTAGGGTTAAAGGCTTAAATGGTAATTTAATTATCCTATGTCAGCCTCCTTAGAAGATTGTGCCCTAATTTCATATTAAAGGGGAACATTCTCCCTCATTTTCAAAGAAGGAAGCCTCCTAGAAATTATCAAGCGAAATGAAGTGATCCAAACTCAAGCAAGCATCTATTGTCCTACATGTTTTCAAGTATTTGAAGGTGTTCAAGTTATCCATTGAAGATCAAGGATTCAAGCTTTCAAGCCTTTGAAGGAATTTGGTTCAAGCATTCAAGATTCATCCTCCAAACCCTAGATCTAACCATCATGGTGGTATGATCTTCCTTCAAGATCCTTTGT
>MU228471.1:7427878-7441935 GCA_018584345.1 Thuja plicata | reverse complement strand
ACTCAATTAAGTGTAAGATGTGAATTAGGGTTAAGGATTTCAACACACTATAACAATTAATCAATCAATCAAACCCCCTTTCCAATCTTTATATGTTATCCTTAACATTCCCTCAATTCACCTCCTTAACAGTATCAGAGCCATCTGAGTGTCTTGGATAGCCCTATTTGGAGAGATCTTCGTGCATGCATTACAAGTCAATATCTCAGATCTTAGGACCAGCGTATTCTGGGAGCATTTTGGGTCAGATTTGACATCCCCATCGCGTCTGGGTGGTTGTTTTGACGAAAATTGACTATAAATTTGCCTATATTCAATGAAATTCAAATCTGTGGTAAAAACATTATGCACAGGCAAGTCATACAACCTACCTGCACAAGCATGGTACGATTTTATTATTAAAAAAAAAATCAATTTTCTGCGAAATTTTTCCAATTTAGTTTTCTCAGTTTTCTATTATATTTCTCTGGCAAAATATATTTGGAATCAGGCAACACCTCAGAGTGTCACATCTGAAGTTAAATGGTCAATTATAGTGGAGAATGCACTATCTTCAACCACCAACTGGTAGGGGCTCTTTCTATTATTCATGTTGAGGCTTCAATATATAGCGTTGTCTTTTGTTATATTCCATAATGTGGAATATTTCCCTTTGATTTAGCAAAGGGACCGCAGATCAAAAGCCACGCTCACATCAGATTATGTCATATTCATCGGTGACCACAAACTAATCATTGACTGATACATCTAGGCTCTACCATATATGTCATGACTTTTTTAGGTGCATCGAAAGATATAAAGTGGTCTTTGTCTTAGCACAGTCTCAATGTGGGACTAATTATCAAATTGCCATCGAAAGCAGCCTGCTCTCTCTATGCTCGCATCTCTACCATGTAACATCCTAATAGCAGTGGCCAAACACTCACGAGTGAAGCCCTCTTTGCACCAAGATTATCCACATCAGCGCCCGCGGCACCACAAATTGGATCCAACTTCCACGCGGCCCATTTCTAGTCGCCCACATCATATCTCACTATGGCCATTCAGACTGTGACACTTGGCACAGAGCCATGTCAAGTCTAAATCAACGCACACATCAGCATACATACCTGTCTTAGTGTCCACATCATCATACTGACCATGCACAAATAGAAACCTAGTCAACAAAGGGGCCCTTTTTTGCCACATAGATTTTCAAGGGAAATAATGTGATGCCTATCTAGCCGTCAATTGCAATGTTATTGGCCTTTTGTTATGATGGCCATACGGACACAAAATTTAATCACATGCTTTTTTTATGTCATCAATTAGTTCCCTTTTCTACCCCTTCACCATTTGATTTTTTATTTTGTTGTTCAACTTCAGAGGCTCATAACTTGCTCATATTGACTCCTTTTTTGGAGCAATTTTTTTTATTTGGGGTAAAATTTCATGAATTTTCCATTGGTGTCATTTTTTTCTCATTTTGGTGGAAAGATTGATTAGAATTTGGAGATTTTCTTGACTATAACTATCTAATCCTGCATTTGCAACTTCCAAAGCTTCATTTGGGCACATACAGTAACATTTATCAGTTTTTAGTGATTTGGAGTGGACATATCACTTTAAGAAATAGGTCATTTTGGGGCTATATATGCACTTGGTTAATCCTTGGATTTCATTTTTATGCTTTGTATTAGTGATTTGAAGGAGTTATTAGTAGTTTTGAGTCATTCTTTGGCTGCATTATGGACTTATCAAAAGTCAAAATCCTCACTCCATATAACTATCATGAATGGAAAGAATTTGTATCTAATCAATTATAAGTATTAGATTTCTTATAATATGTTTTGGGCAGGATCCAGAACCAGCTACAGGTACTACAGAAAAGAGAAAATGGTTTGATTGAAGGGATAAAGCACTTGGATCTCTTAGATCATCCATCTCTCATGATTTTCTATATCATATTGCATCTTGCACACATCCTCTTGATGCCTGGACTATCTTGAAGGGACTCTTTGGTAAACCTTATAGAATGAGAAAATTAAGATTTGAGAATGAGCTCATAGGTTTAGATCCTAGAGATTTTGACAATATTCAAGACTTTTCTCTAATTCAATTCTATTAGATTGGAGCTTTCTACTTGTGGCATTACTAAAGAGGATGAACAATTGATATTATCTATTCTTTCTTAGCTAGGTCCTGAATATTTAATTTTTTTTTCTACATTCTATGCTACTATGGACGCTCTTGGTAGTGCATACAAAATGCCTTCTCTTGAAGAATTTGTAGCTCAACTCACAAGGGAACAAGAAAATTTTGCACACATGGGTCAATTGAAGTCTTCAACGCATCATGCATCACTTGCAAATGACTCCACTCCAAAGGATTCCACTAGAAAAGGAAAGAAGAAACATAAGGATCATAAGCATAATGATAAAGGTGATGATTCTCCTTCACAACATACTTCTGAATCCAATTCCTCTTCAAGAGAAAAATCATTTAGAACAAAGAGGGTAAAATGTGCATATTGTAAAAAAGGACATGGTGCGCATAAGTGTTTTATTAAGAAGATTGATGAGCTTACTTACATTCTTCAAAAGAACAACATCAAGCTACCCTCATCCATCTCTCCACCTTCTTCTTCTTCATTAAATTTGGCATCTTTTTCACCCACATCATCAAGAAAGGATAAAGGTAAAGGTCAAGCACTTATGGATTCCACACATCCTGAACAAGGTAAATTGCTTCTTGATTCAGGTGCTTCACATCATATAGCATATTCTACGGATATGTTTTCTTCTATTGAGCCTTGTAATTATCCTAATATATTAATGTGTAACAACACATACATGAAGGTTTGTGGGAAAGATTCTATTCCTAAGGGAGAGGGGACATTTAATGATATTCTTTGTGTACCATTCTTGACGACTAATCTCCTTTCTATTTATCAAATTACTCATGGGGCACAAGGTGAAATTGTAGAGTTCACTCTTGATCATGTCTACATTAGGGACATAGAGACTAGAGATGTCATAGCTATGGGATTTTTTATCACACATCACGCTTGTATTCTTTTTCACATTTTGTTGATGATGATGATGATGTTCATGATGTACCCACTCTTTTACCAAGGGTGAATTATGTATGTGAGGAGAACTTTGGACACTTGAATCATTGTGTTCTTGAGACAAGTCTTGAGCTTCCTACTCCTCCACCTCCTGCTTCATTAGACATGATTTCTACTCGTCTGCAAGATTATCATAGTGCTTCAGATCTTATAGTGTGGGATGACTACTTGGATGACCTTTCGGCATTGTTTGTTAAGTCTCATATTGCAGATTTGGGTGACATACTTGAGGGGGTTTCTCTTCTCTTTGATGACAATTTTATCACAGCTGGAGTTGGAGATACTTCTTCACCTTCTTTGGAGATTGAAATTCTTGATTCTTCTCCTTCACTTGGTTTGTCACATTTCATGGTTCAGTTTAATGATGTGGTAGATTTCTTGAGCTTGGAGATACGTATTCAGTCTTCATACATGCATTCACGGGGACTTCCTTCCTCATTCTTTTAATTTGAGATGGATTGGTTTCTTCATTATATGACGTATTTGTTTCTTCTGAAGGGGAGACATGTTTCTTGTAGGCATTGGATTATCTTTTGTTTGCAAGTACACTTCATCAACATTGGAAATTATTTATTATGGGGGGAATATCATGTCTCCATCTTTCCTTCCTATGGGGGGATTATTGCTTGTATATACATGATGTATGTCATACTTGGGGGGCCTTGAGTACTCCATCCATCCATGCATCTTTTTTGCTTTCATCTCTCTTTTTGGAGGGGAGTTTTATCCCGTGAGGTTTTCTCCCTTTCTCTTCTTTATGAGAGATTGCATTTGCATATTGTATATGGGTGCCTAACATGGCCTAGTAGCCGGGACCCATCTTGCACTGTGAGTTTAAGTGCATTCCCCTAAGTTTCACTTAAGGGGGGTGTTGGTATAATTAAATAATATTAATTACACTTTACTTAATCTTACTTAGGATAATGCATTACATCTAGGAGTTTTTCATTGAGACACCTAGCAGCTTGTATCCTATTTTAGCACATGGTGTAGGAGAAATTCCACTTTAGGTGGTGATAGTTGTTATCACATTCCACTTTATGTGTGAGATCAACCTTTTAGTGCACATCTCACATTATCATCCTCATCATATGGCACATACTTCATTGCATAATGGAGGATGATTCGCTTTGCATAGGTGATAGCTTATCAACTCCTTATCATTGTCTCTTATTGCCTTGCCTATATAAGCAGGCCTATTATATAAATCTCCATGATCTCCAAATCTTCTATTTTCATATTGCATCATTAATGAGAATACAATCTATTCTTGTTCATATCATCTATCTTGTCTTTATGTTATTCTTTGACCTCTAGCTCCTTGGTTCATTCTTATTTGCAAATTCTTACAATATTATTAAATTTTTATTTTATAGATATTATTAAATATATTTCCGATGTTGCCTCCACAATTCCCGATGGCTTATGTTAACAGCCATTATATATTTTTACAAGATATAGTAAATAGTATTAAATAATTTAGAAAGTTGTAAAAGAAGGTTTTAAGGGCAAGGGACACAAGAATAAATATTAAAAATAATAATAATAATAATGGCATTGATCTAATAAACATGTTATATGTGCATTTTATTTTATAAAAATATTAATTAATATAATAAATAAATATTTTACATCATCTATATTAAATATTATGTAACATAATTATTTCTAAAATTATATAATATTATATTTATAAATTACATTATTATCATTTTATATGTTATAATAAAATATATTAAATACAAATATAAAATTATTATATTAATAACTAATACATATCTAAATATGGTATAAATTAGATTAATATATAAATATAATACAATATGCTTGATTAATATATAAGAAACCAAAACCAAGGAGGAGCCCAAAGTTGAGATTTGGGGAATCTAAGTAATTTTTTTTGTGTGTTCTACTTAGGTGTTAGTGCAATTAACCAAGTTTTTTCTTCTAAAGAAAGATTATGACATCAACACCATCAAAGATGAAATAATGTAACACTAAATTTCTAACTGACTATGAGAAAAAATTACAGTAGATAAGGAAAGGAAATAGTTTAGTGATTCATCAACTATCAGTGTTAAATTTCCTCGATTGAAATTCCCACAAATCAAATAGAACTAGTGCCCCTATGCATTTGACTTTTATGAAGTTGTTATAGATTAAATTTTAATTAAAATTGTCTTTTACTTTTATGAAGTTGTTATAGATCAAATTTTAATTAAAATTGCCTTTTACTTGGAGTGACATGGTTATTTATTCATTGTAAATAAAAAACCCCATAGAGTGGTTAGAACTTATATTTTTTAGTCAAATGTCCATTGTCGGTGTACTATATCTTACATGGCATCTCTCACCAAAGTTAAGATCAGAGCTCTTACATGATGGGAGACAAAATTATAGATGTCTTATGGATACATCTATATTTTAAGTGTTGACAAAGATCAATTCCTTAAATTTATACTACTCTGATATGAGAAAACCATTTTAAATATGTTGACTCCTTCCAAACATAATAAAATTTCTTGACTTAAATATTTTATTTTAGTCATGTTTGGATGCTTGTAAGTAGATGCATAGTTGATTTCAAGTTATACTTATCCATTATCACCTCTATTGTACAAGCAAAGCATTTGATAAATAGTCCATCAATTGAACTCGTCAACTACAAAAATATAGTAAAAAAAATCTCAAATTTTCTTTTTTTTTAATTAACCTTTCGTACCTCTTGGGCGTACTCATTGCACACCAAGATACAATTTTTGAGAAGCTCATATTGTCCATCATCGGTCCACAAGACAGTGGGCAATCTTTACGCCGTAGGCGTTTCCATTTTGGAAAGCCCCGGCCTGTTTTGTGCATCCAATGGTGCCAGCTGCTGGAAACGGCAATGACTGCCATTAAAACAATCCTGGGCGTCCATCATAATGCATTAGTTTTAATGCCACTTTACACGTGTAAATAATCTGCACCGTCAATTTTCCCTTCATCATATTAACTGTAGTATCGTTGTCCCTTTATTTTCTTATCATCCTCTCACGCACAGGCAGTTTCATTAGCAGTGCATTTTCATTTCCTCCGATGGCCAACACTGTATCTGGCGCTTCCACCATATTTGACAACCCTTGTATGATTTTCTTCCCCCTTTCTATTGTAATTTCGAAAAGCCCTCAAATGTGGTGATGATTATTTTCTGAGTTGCACTCCCCATTTTTATTTTTCATATTAGGAAAATATAATACTATAAATTTACTTAAATTTATAAATACTATTTTTAATATTTATATCATTTCAATTAGCTTAAATTTTTATAAATATATATATTTTAATTTATATTATGATAATAATAGTGTGTTTAGATATTATAATATTTTAATTTTATTTCTATATTTTAAGATTTAAAGGAAAATATTAATTACATAATTATAGATTATTTGTTCTTTAGTTTTCTTATAAAATATAATATGATAAACATTTAATGTATGTGCATTATTTACACACAAAAACTATTTTATTTTTTAAATATTTTTTATATTATTATCATATTTTTTTCATATTATTATTTCAAACTCATTTGAGAAAAGAAGAACTGTGATAATATAATTTTATAGTAACATTTAATTCTTTGAAAGTGTTTATTCTCTTTATACTTTCTTTGATAAAATGTGTATGAAAGAATAGAGTTTAATTTATAAAACACTCTAGTATCAGACATTATAGAACATTCAAAAATAAAAGTAAAATTAAAATAAGCTATCTTTAATCAAATAATTTTGAATTAATAATTTATGAAAACAAATTAAGTCAATCGTCAAATTTAAGCTAAGAATAAATTAATTTATTTAAATCCAACAATTTCAACAAAAAATTAATGTTACATTTCACATAAAAAATTGTCTTCAAATTTATAGAATTTTTTTTCCCTTTTTATTAATAAAAATAATTTATAAGATTATTAAATACTATATATACGGTGGCTAACAAGAAAATGAGACATCCATGTGCCATGGCAATGTACAGGCATCTCAAATCTCATGTTTTTGGGCTACATGAGCATATGCCATTGTCCAAGTACTTATTATCATCCTAGCTTCACTCTTCACACTCTACACACACTAAAAACTAGCTCTCAATGGGAACCCGCTTCCCCTGTTCCCGAGGGTGTTTGCCATTTTCATCAATGGGGTTCTAGTCACCATTCAGATATCAGGAAAATGGCAAATTGCCAACTCAGAGCCGCCATCTTCTTCTTACACTCGGGTATATGCAAAACAATTTTGATGTTGTCTTAATTTCCTAAGTCATTGTTGTCGACCTGAATATGCTTTTATTTTATGTACTTGAGTAACTATGTTTATTCATGGAATATAGTAAATTTAAAATAGGAGTGAAAATATGTAAAATTACTTCACACAAGGGTCAAAAAGAAAAAAAACATTTTAAATTAATTTCATTTTCAAGTTAACAAGGTTGACATAAAACATTCAATTTTGAAACATGTAAAAACAGGTTCAACTTCTTCAAAAATGGATTTACTAATATAAGAAATCTCATTCAACCAGCTCACCTTCAATATTTTTCCACAAATCTATGTTTGTGTGTGTCTAAGGGGGAGAGATAGGGTGTGTGTGTGTGTGAGAAGAGGGAGAGATAGGGATAGAAAGAGGGAGGGGTGCAGAAGAAAGATCAATATATAGTTAAGGATATAGAGAGAGGTGTGGAGATGGAGATTGAGAGGAAGAGAGACATGGAGAGGACAGAGAGAGGGGGGAGAGTGCAGATGGAAGATGTAAATATATAAAAAAACAAAAAGAGAATGAGAGAGGGAGAAATATAACGATAAAGATATAAGTAGAAAGTAATAGAGAGAGGTAGAAAGGAGGAGATATATAGGCATAGAGAGTGATAGAGAGACGACAAGATAGAGATACATATAGAGGGAGAGATGAGAGAAGAAATATAAAGAGCTAAAGATTATAAGGTATAGGAAGGGGGTGAAGGAGAGATATAGTTGGATACAGATATAGATGAATATAAAGTGGGAGGATGGGGAAAAATAGATAGAAAATTAGAGATAGATCAAGAGGTAAAGATAGAAAGAGATCTAGGAAGATACAAAGGGACACGTAGAGAGGGAGAGATAGAGAGGAAGAGTTATAAATATATATAGATGGTCAGATATATTGATACAAAGATAAGGAGATCTAGAAAGGATGAGAATTAGTGAAAAACAAATGAACAAATACTTAAATAATCTTTACATAACTCTACGGCGTTCCCGTTGCACACTAAGGTACGATTGCTAGTTATTACGTCCTAGATGTTTCCTATGTTTACGTCCTAGGTGTTTCCTATATGAGAATGAGAAGGTCATATTGTCCATCAACGGTCCACAGTGCAAAGGAGACAGTGGATGACCATTGGAAAATCTCCAACCGTTGATACATTTCTCTTAGTGTATGTTGATTGATGTGGACCATTAGATGGTAGTGTTGGAGTGAGTGGTCGACCCTGCGACGTCCTGATGCTAGCGTCAGTCCGCGTGAGAATGAACTAGTCTGAATTGGAAATGAGCGCTGCTCTGTTGGCCTTCCAAACCACAACATTCGATTGTGCGTGCACCATGCACAGATATAAATCAGGTCCATCATCCAAATTTTCCAGCTTCAGATTGAAAGTTCAATTCTGCAATGCCACAAAAACCCCTCCATTGTCTACATGTTTCAACTCAAATGTCGATAAATCTACTTCAATGGAGTCGACATAAAACTTGGCAACACATCCATTTGGAAACACATCCAGAAGAATAAACACACTCAGCTTCACTTCTATGTTTCTCCTTCTCTGGAAATCCATTATTACAATCCTCCCCTGTTGTCACGACCGGTTTTGCGACCTCCTTATTATGCGGATCATTCAGTCGACTTATGCCAACTTGGATGAATCGACATGTCTGGGTAACTATGAAAAATGGTTAATTTTCTTTGTATATTTAAAATGAGATGGCAAAATTGGCAAATGTTGTAATTTTCAAATGATTATTGAATTTTGGAGGTATATTTATCATTTGAATTACTGATGAAAGTTTTTTCTTGTTGAGTGTTTGAGTGGTTGCAGGTCGGAGGACAGGGGTGTGGTCGAGGAGAGAGATCTAGCTCCCCGCCTAGTGTCAGATTTGGATGTAGTAGTGCCACGCACACACCACTATATGATCATTTATTAATTTTTGCTATGAGTACTAATGTTCCATAAAAAAAAAATATCTGCATTGTTTTTATTTAATTCATTTTATAAATGGAAAATGAGATTATGATTAATCTAGTCTTTTTAATGTTGGGGTGAGAATTAACCAAAATGATGATTAAATGAAGTATACTTTAAATTTTAATCTTTTTATTTCTTTTACTTTCATCCTCGGAAGTAAATCAAGAAGCAAGTTAAACAAGAAACCGTTATTGGGGAAATTATGGTTATAATGCCGAGAATTTATTTTTTTCGGGGGACACATCTTTTTTTTTCTGAAGAGGTACGGGAAAGCAATAGCTGTAAGAAAATTATGAAAACTGGGAGGGATTGGGCAAAAATTTGTGGAAATAGTAAAGAATTTCTACAGCAAACCTTGCGGACAGTGGAGTTGAGACCTCTTCCAGGCAGCAGACACCATTTTAAAACCAGGTTCCTCTTCTTTACTTTAAATGCTCTGATTCATTTCATTACCCTGTTTCTTTCTGGCATGAGTTAAGAGAAAAATAATCATTCCGTTAAGCATTCGAAAATATGTTGTTATTAAGAGTTCCAGTTCAATTCTTAACGACACATATGAAAGACAGTGCATGTAGGGGTTTGTGAGTGAACATTTCAATGCGAGTGCGTGATTCCTAATTTGTATATTCTTGTATATTCTTTACTTAACTCCATTTTTATTTCCTATTTGGGTTTCGAGTTTATCAGTTCGCTGGGTTTCTTTTGGGTATCGGATAGTGATTATGGTTGAAAGCTATCATACTGGAAGGGTAATGTCACTGCTCTTCCATAGCACGCTACTCCTCAGGCTAAGCCTTGTGTAAAGTCTATTACCATTGGTTATGTCTCCTCCTTCAAAACTGCCCACTCATCTAATTAACTTAGCCATTTCCTTAGATCACCAACCGAGAAGGGTTTAATCTCGCCACTTCATCCACACTTTGCTGTCGTTTTCATCTGTTCTGCTACCGCATGGCTTATCAACCATCTTCCTTCTCAGCGGTCTTGCTCACTGTAGCCTTCTACTGAAACAGAGTAACAATTTGATTCTAATATCGGTGATAAATTTTTGATCAAGCATAACGCCCTCAGTTTTTCTTTAATAAAATCAGCGCCAGACAGTCAATTCTCCACCCAGCCAATCCATAATTTTCCCTAGTCTTATTAAGTTGCAAATCAACAAAAAAATGTATTTCATTACTCTTGAGGATTTGCCCCTGTTTTGGGCATTTATAACTGAAACGGTTGGGATCCCAATTTTAAGTCTTAATGAGTGTTGTCTTAAGTCAAGGGATATTAAATGCCTTTTTCCACCCTCTGGAGAATGATCCTTATACCTTTGAGCTCGCCAGCTATTAGAGCAGTTGTTTAGTGCAGAGTCTTTTATGGATGTAGTTCATTCCATTATTATTCAAATACTATGATGCGGTTTTGTGATTAATAATGTAAGACTGTTTAAACGTTGTCATAAACGTTTAACCAATTGAGATTATGTGTTCATATACATAAACTGAAACTTCTAATTTAATGTTTAAACTATTCTATACTGAGATAATATTAAGATTATGTGTTCATATACATAAACTGAAACTTCTAATTTAATGTTTAAACTATTCTATATTGAGATAATTGAGGGAGATCATGAAATCTGTACAATACATACCAAACGGTATATTGTTTAAGTCGAGTTTTATTTGTACTCATTAGGTGCATATTACAGTATTACTGTCTATTGTTATATGTTGTTCATTTAAGAGTAGATTACTTAATCTGGTCTGGAATGCGATTTTATGACTATATACTGTCTGATTTTTTTTCTATGTATTGTTAAACCGGGAAACCATACAATAAAACAGAGCCAACTGTGTGAATCTTTCCAGCAGTAATATAGTTTATAGAATTAAATGAAAATCTTGCTATGATTTATGTACTTATTGAATTAAGTTCAGAGATGTTGTTATTTTATTTTATTCTTTTTTTATAAGAAATCGGGAATGTATCAACTAGAATGGAAGTTGTGCCGAATGTAGAGATCAAGGGAGGGTAAAAGTTTATTTTGCCTGCCAGTTCAAATCTGGAATAAATACTTTGGCCAAAGTAGAAAATTGCATAAGTTCTTATTGATTATGCTTGGTTAACTTCACCCCTTGCTACATCCGTTGTATAGAACCTACTGTAGGCATATGTGCTTGTAGGTTAAGTTACACGGCTGCACTAAGGCCATCCGAATCTGCCAGTAGCGAGAAGCTAGGCTCTCGTGCAGGGACGGGGTGTTCTTCGTGTCAGGAAGAACCTCGGGGAAGCTCATCACTTCCGGAGCTAACCACTCCACGGTTGGGCGGTAAAAGCGCATGGACCCACCTCTGTTCTCAAGGAAGCGTAAGGGACTCAGTCTGAGGCTCAGGAGACAGAACCCGATAAGTTGATACTTCCAGTGTTAATTTCTTCTCTTCTTTCTCTATTTCCATGTTGTACTTTATCTAGTGATCGACAAGCTGGTCGACACTTCTGGATGTAATAATTTTATTGTATCAATGTAATTTGTATAGTTGATACCTATATCCGACAAGTTGGTCGGCATGTAATTGTATGTATTTGGTTTAAAAGACTTATTGTACACTCGACAAGTTGGTCGCTTGTATGATCCTCTTTTGATGTAACATGTGATAAATGTATTCAATTGTCAACCTTGTCTTTCGACATTTTGACTTTTCAACTGGTTATGCTTAAAAGCTTATGTGGCATTCTTGTGTATAAATTCAGTCTTTACACCTGCACAGCCCTTTCCTGGTAGGTTTCCCTTGATGATTTCTCATTTCATGAAACACGATCTTTTCAGGACAGGCATGAAATAGATTTGTTGAAGGTGGTTTTAAAAGGGTTTCAAGCCAATCCAAGCGACAGATGTGAAGACTGATTCCACATCCCTTGGTCTTAGCCTGGCTGCCTGTGTAAAGGTGGAAGCTTTGAAATAGGGTATGAACGTCCATCAGAGCTTTGAGGATTGCTATCAGATGTTGTAGATACCAGTGCTACGGAAGAAATGTGTTCAGAATATGATTATGCATACGAAATGTGGAATCATAGATTTGGCATGCGAACCATCAAAGCATAACACAGGGGATTCTCACAAATGTTGTAGCTACAAATATTGGTGGGATGCGCACTGGTAGATATGAATGCAAAATGTGGATGCACAGACAAGGCAGGCCAACCGTTTGACAAAATGCTTTGAAAAAATTACAAGAAATGCAATGATGTCATAGGCGTCCATCAAAGCGTTGACGGTCAAAGTGATTTGTAAGCTGTTATAACAATTACAAAAATGTTAAGTCTGTAAATGATAGCCCAAAAATTCGAAGTCGATTTCATCATGAGATGATGAATCTGATGACATCTGAGGCAAGATGCAAATACAAACATCAATTATTTCAATTCATACTTTGGTCCTAATTAAACCAGTTGAATTGCTGAAATCCTGCATGCCATTATAAGGCTATGTAGGGATCAACCAAACTCTACTGAAATTTGGGTGTTCGTTTAAATGTTTGTCATGAAGGAGCATTTTAGCAGGTAATTAAATTCTTGTTTTCTCATAATATGGATTTCTCTAAACAGGTTTAGAAAAAGTATTTTCTAAAAAAAATTCATTGTTGTATGCTTGTGAACAGATTTTCCTTCGATTTAAATACTGAAATATTTTTGAAAATTGATGTTTAGATCATATTTCATATTTAGAAACAATTCAACACAGCTTAATGTAGAAAAAACATTAGGGGGGAGAGGGAGAGGGAGAGGAGAGATAATGAGATAGAGAAATAGAGGGTGATGGACGGAGATAGAAAGAGATATTGTAAATAAGAGAGATATGGAAAGAGAGAGGGGAGGAGAGATAGGGATAGAAAGAGGGAGAGGTGCACACGAAAGAGAAGGAGAGTTATGGAGATGGAGATTGAGAATAAGAGGGATATGGAAAGGAGAAAGAGAGAGATATGGGGAGAGAGTGGAGATGGAAGATATAAATATATAAAGAAGAGAGAATGAGAGAGGGAGAGATATAAAGATAAAGAAAGATGTAGAAAGTGATATAGAGAGAGGTAGAAGGAGGAGATACATAGGGATAGAGAGGGATAAAGATATACCAAGATAAAGATAGAGATAGAGGGAGAGATGGGGGAAGAAATATAAAGATGTAGAGATTTAAAGGTATAGGAAGCGGGTGATGGAGAGAGATGGATGGATAGAAAGAGGGAGATGTCTAGATATGGAAGGGGGGAGGAAGATAGAGGTAGAGATGAATATAGAGTGAGAGGATGGGAGAAAAACAGATAGAGATAGATGAAGAGGTAAAGATAAAAAGAGATCTAGAGAGATATAAAGAAATATAGATGGTGAGATATTGATAGACAGATAAGGAGATATAGAGAGGATGAGAGGGAGAGACACACAAACGGACATATACTTAAACAACCTTCCATACCTCTACTATGTACCCATTGCACACTGAAGTGTGATTATTAGTATATACATTTTCAATGAATGAAAAAAAGGAATAATGTGTAAAAACCTAAACCCTAAGGTAGGGGTCCCATGAGGGGGGCTTGGGCTCTATTTTGTAGGAAAGAGAGGTCCCATGAAATTTTTTTTGGGTGGCTAAAGGTTTATTTGGAATCTTTTCCTCCAAAATAGGAGCCCCTACTTTTTAGGC
>MU228471.1:7391767-7427722 GCA_018584345.1 Thuja plicata | reverse complement strand
GCAGCTGAAATTTTTAAGATACATTTTATAAAATTCATGGAACCACTCACCTTCAAACATTCCTAAAAAATCTCAGCGGCCTACAGCTCTATTTTTAAGGAAGCCCCCCTCCATGGGACCCCAGCCTAAGAGACCTACCTACATATCCTCCTTTTAAATCTCAAATTAAAACATTTATTTTATTATATACTCCTTATTTTAAAAGCGAAGTAAAAACGACAGAGATTTTAAAGTTGATGGGAATCTCCACTTATAATATCGATGACTTGTGCCTTCTAGTGAATTTGGATTTGCACCAAACTTTCCACTATATTGAAAAACTAGAGATAAATATTGTCATTTCAGCTTCAGCAAAACAAATTGTTACATATCGCATCAGACAAAAGGGCTTTGGTTTATGTCATTTCAAGTAAAGCAAAACAAAGTGTAATCTATCGCATCAGACAAAAGGTAAAGTAGGTAGTTTTCTCTAGAACGAATATTTGCCTTCTCTCGCTCGCCCCTACCCTAAATTTGTATATAATCAGAGGCAATGGCTTTCTTTTGTTCAAGATTGGTGTGGTTTGGCAAGCCTACAAAAGCTGAGATGATGGAGGACCATTTTTCTTGTTCACGGTATTACAACATGAACGGAAGCTGTGCGTATTGCACAAGTTTTTAAGCTTCAGCTATATTTTGCCCTATTTCTGCAGAATTTTTCTCCATCAACACTTTTAACTCATCTATTCTGAAGATTATCATATACGAAACTTGCTAGAGATTGTTTTGTTTCCATATACTTGTAAAAATTGGGGGAAATAGCAGAACAACCTCTGGCATGTTTCGTAGATGATAATCTAGTGTTTGGACGGAAAGATCTGTAAGATTAGGGTTATGTATAACTTGTGCAATACGCACAGCTTCTGTTCTTGTTGTAATTGTGAAGAAGCTTATAAGATCTGAAATAACAGCATTTGATGAAGCAACTTTGATTTCTTAACTTGCAGAGATTTTATTTAGGTAGTAGGCTGCCTGTAAGGGGGCGGATTAGTGATGTTAGACGGTCAGATGGTGCTGGATGTACAGCGGGTAGAGGTAGAAGGTTATCAGATGTTGCTAATTTTACAGTTCCCTTGTTTCGGATTTAGGGTTTTTATGTACAAGGGTTTGAATCCTTTCTTAGATCCAGTCAAAATAGTTTATCAAAAATCTAAAACCATTGGTTTAAGGAGAAATGTTGCTTTGTATATGTTAGATCTAGTTTTTCCATTTCATTTCCGATCATTCTTATTTTTATTTTAATGCTAATATTTTGATGTTTATAATTTGTTCCCAGAGATAATTTAAGTGAAGGGGGATTTTGATATTTATAATTTGATATGAAAGTGAATTTAGAGTGAAAGGAGGATTTTGATATTCGTAATTTGTCCCAGAGATAATTTGCAGTGAAAGAAGGTTAAGGTTTTTGATGTTTGCACTAAAAGAAGATATTCTCGTGACTGTAAATAAAATTTCAAACAGTTCACGGATATTTTCAAAAATAAAATTATTTTGTTATATTAGGTCTAGTTTTTTCGTTTCATTTCCGATCATTCTTATTTTTATTTTAATGCTAATATTTTAATGTTTATAATTTGTTCCCAGAGATAATTTGCAGTTAAGGAGGATTTTGATATTTATAATTTGATATGACAGTTAATTTACAGTGAAAGGAGCATGTTGAAATTCATAATTTGTCCCGAGAGATCATTTGCAAAGGTTTTTGATGTTTGCACTGAAAGAAGATATTCTCGTGACTGTAAATAAATTTCACACAGTTTACGGATATTTTTAAAAAAAATTTAAAATTAAAATTATTTTGTTATGCGAATTTAATTTAATAGTTTTTTTTTTGTTTTTTTTTTCAAAATTTGTTCTATTTTTAATTTGTTTTAATATATTTAGATTGTCTTTCTGTTTTTATTTAAAAATATACTATCATATTATCATTATAAAATGCTTCTTAGACTATTAAAAAATTAAATAAAATTAAAATTTTTCTCTTTTTTGTTTTTGGCTTTGTAGTAGTATTTTTCCTAAATATTTTTTCAATAAAAAAATCTTTTAATCTTTTCAAATATTTGTAGATTGTATATAAAATACGTGGAGAGATATCAAAGTTTAAAATATGTAACATTTATAAATATTTCATATTATTAAAAACATACAATATTGGAATTATTGAAATAAAATTATATTTCTTCTTTTAATTGAAATATATAATAACATATATAAAATTAAAACAATTGAAATAAAAAAAAATCTCCTTATAATTGAAATATAAAATTATTTTAAAATAATTTTGTTATCATTAAATGATCTACACAAAATTAAAAGAATTGCAATATTTTTTTCCTTCCTATTAACTTTTATTAAAAATTTAAATTCTCAAGTACATTTGACAAATAAATCTTAGGAATACTACACCTAAAAATTAAATAACAATTGGAAGAAACTCAATCCATTTTCTTTGTAGTTTGAGCATCAAGATTTATTTTTTAGAGGCATATTAACTCTAAAAAACAGTTCTACAATTTTTTTTAAAAAAAATCAGAAAATGATAAATTTCAATACAACTTTGATGAATATTTCAAAGAAATAACATTATAAAGAAAGAAGCTAGAACTAGTACTTTACGAACAGTTTAACATATGTCCCTTTAGAAGTGTGGCATTTTTACTTGAACACTATATATATCCTAGATATTTGACATATTCTAGTTATACCGCCTATACATTCATCATTATGTTAGAGCTTTTTCTTGCAGAATCTCAATACAACATCAATGCTTGACTCTTAGATTCCCAATTCTTGACTCGTGCAAGTAAAAGTCTAATTAATGAGGATTAATCCTCCTTCTTTGAGCTCCAAAGGCTCAGGCGGGTGTACCATCTATATATTATTGCTTCTCAATAATCTCAACTGTGGATTAAAGTTTACGCTGATTTGCTCCCTGCCTCCTACTATAACACTTGATAACACATCCTATAGATAAGCAAAACCAAACTGATGCAGAGCTTAACAAGTCATACCATGAACTTGGCAAAGGCAAATAACAGTGAAACAAGGATTCTCATCCTTCTTTTTAGAGTTCTTGACTCAAGAAGGTTAACCTAATGATTCTCTCTCCAAGGAATCAACAAATTAAATTGTATCCTTCAATTCAACTGATTAAGTGTATATGATCTTAATAACCGAAAAGTAAATGATTGTTTGTATTTGAGATTGATGATGATAATTGCTTACAAAACCTAGACCAGTGCCTAATTCCAGGCAAAGAGTCAAATGAAATATATATTCGGAGAAACTAATTAATGGAAACACATGTGAAGCCCAGACAGAGTGTCTTACAAACTATCTGTTCATTCTCACATCCATGTATCAAATTCTCACACTTATATCTAACCCTCTGGAACTATTCATAAGACTTATTCATTCCTTGAAAGAAACTTACAAATAATCGCACAGTTACCTTATAACTGGTATATTTAAGACGCCTTACAAATCAAACATACAAGAGCATAAACAGAAATACAAGAAGACATCAAAGATATGGAACAGGAAATACCACTGTATTTTATTAATATGCTTTTGTTTCAATACATTCGAAAAGACCAAAAGCTTGAAAAACCAAACAAAAGTAAGAAGTCTACCTCGCAGTTGTAAATTCACCATCCTTAACAATATGCTACATCTTACTATATATAGAGCACTAGCCGTCTTGGAATCCTTAAAGAGAAAGGATGCAACAAGCTTTGGATGGCTAGGCTAGACCTAAAAGTGCTAGAAGACAAAATTACATTTACACTTTCAGTCGGTAGAAAAACACTTGAGTAGAAGATCTAATATGATTCCAAATTTTTAACAGATGGCACCTTTGTTTGCAGATATTCTGGGTAACCTCTTAAATTTATTGTGAGACCTAGTTGTTAGAGTAGTCTTAGTTTAGCTAATAATTAATTCATTTAATTATTAGTCTATCTACTCTATGCTTAAGTTATACTTAGGCAGCTTTATAATTCTTTAGGGTTTCCACCTTTAGGGTTTCGTGATTCCTTTTATAAGGATTCACTTCTTAGCTTTCATTATCAAGATTGTATTCAGTATTGTTGTTAATAGAAATTCTTTTCTTGCAACATGGATTTCAACTCTCTGGCTTTTTGGCCGCCATAGCTCTTTTTCTCTTCTGTCTTGCTTCTATTCTGTGACAAGTTTGCATGCAGGTGATCTTGGGAGATTAGCTTTCAGCCTAATCTTAACATGGTATCAGAGCCATTCTGCAGCTGGCTATTCCTGTTTTGTTGAAGCACAGAGGGTTTCAGAAGTTTTTTCGGTGCTTTCTATTGGATCTGGGGGGTCTTTATTTTTTGAGGCACTTTGGACCAAAACCGACCTCACGGTTGCATCCAGAAGGCCCAAAAACCCCAGAATCCATATAAAGTTTGTCCATTTTGGACAACTTGGCCCGAGGCAAAAAAAATTTAGTTTCCAGTGCCGTACAAGCACGGAAACCGAGAAAAAAATTTAAAAAACCTTATATTTTTAGGTTTTTTTGCGTTTAATAAAACGCGCGCAGTGGTTTTTCACAGCGCCACCGTCGGGCCGCCACCACTCCACCGTGGCCCGGCCCCCAACGGCGCACCTCCTGTCTGCCCTGCGGGTTCCGCCACCGCCCCTCAGGCTCTGCCACCACTGCGGCCCGCTCCGCCATTCCCCGGCCTCCGCGCCGCTTTGCTCCCCGGTGCCCTCCTCTCAGCGGCCCCCGCCGCCCAACCTTCCCGCTGCTCCGGCCCGCCGCCACCGGTCTTCCCAGCTGTTCCCGCCTCCGCGCCACCGACTACCGCCCGGTCACTGCTCCGCTGGTGGCGGGTTTTTCTGCTAGCCCCCGCGGGCTTTATTGTATAGGTGGTCAGTCTTATTAGTGACCGAGGGCTTCGGTTCAGCCCCTGCGTGGGCCATGCGACCGTGGGCCAAACTGTGTGTAGCCCCAGGGGCTTATTTCTCATTTTTGGAGCACTTTTGACCCCCCGGGACTGTTTTCGCTCTATCTTGAGCATCCGGGGGTCTTTTTCTGACTTCCATATACCGTCGGAAAGCTCTTTCCCAGCACTTTCCGATGATAGAGGTTAGGGTTTTGGGTTCTGCCGTTTTGACAGTGTTTTTTGCTGTCAAAGTCTGATGTCTATTTTTGCCTTCCGGGAGTCATATCTGGCTCATCCGGACTCCGTTTTTGGCAAACCAGATATCGTCGGAAAGCTGGTTTAGTGAACTATTCAGTTGCAGGGGTATTTTTCTAGATTCTACTCCAGGTTTTCTCTCCTCCGAGTTTGGCTATTTTATGCACTCTGGTGGATTGCTTGGTTCTACAGGTCCTGGGATCTCTTCTACTGTACTTTTGGCTCACTCTTCTTTCTGACTTCTGAGCTTGTATGCTTCTTCTGATACATTCTTTTCTGTAAACGCACTGAGATAAAGTGCCTACTTCTGCATTTCTGGGATCTTGTACACCTTGTATGGTTGTTGTACTTGCACTCTGTTATAAAGTGCCATGGGGGGTTATGATGCTTATGCTGTTTTAGGCGCATCCACCTTTGTCAATTGAGCATACCTTCCACGACATTATCCCATGTTGTGTGTCGGTGACACCGCCCTTTATCCTGTGTTTTTACTTCTATTGCACTGTTGGTGTTCCTGGTTCTTCTTCTGCAGATGTTTCTGGCATTGCATTTCAGTGTTCCTGTCACCTCTCACAGTTCAGCATTATGGGGGGGTTCACTTGTTGGTTCTATTGCTTCCTGGTTTGATTGATCAACTCTTCAGACATTGTCTTCTCTACCTGGTCATGCACTTCAGTGGGGGTTCCAGCAGTCTCTTCTGACAGAGTTTTCAGTTACATGCTTCGGAGATGTTTCTTGCTCTTCCTTGTTCCTTTCTCTGGGACATCTTTTCCCTAGATTGAAGGCTTAGTTTCCTTCATCTAGTTCATTTCTTGTACTTGGGTACCTGATCAGGCCTTGTTGCCGTGACCCATCTTTCCTACTTTCTGCAGTAGTTTAGTTGTTTTGCTTCTCCCTAAGTTACACTTAAGGGGGGTGTTAGAGTAGTCTTAGTTTAGCTAATAATTAATTCATTTAATTATTAGTCTATCTACTCTATGCTTAAGTTATACTTAGGCAGCTTTATAATTCTTTAGGGTTTCCACCTTTAGGGTTTCGTGATTCCTTTTATAAGGATTCACTTCTTAGCTTTCATTATCGAGATTGTATTCAGTATTGTTGTTAATAGAAATTCTTTTCTTACAACATGGATTTCAACTCTCTGGCTTTTTGGCCGCCATAGCTCTTTTTCTCTTCTGTCTTGCTTCTATTCTGTGACAGGTTTGCATGCAGGTGATCTTGGGAGATTAGCTTTCAGCCTAATCTTAACACTAGTGACCGTCAATACAAGCTAACTTACACTAGTCTTATTGATGATTATCCTCCCTGTGCTCATTCATCAGGTGTCAGGTGTTACTTTACTCCTCATCCAATACATCTAAGTCAATGGTTGCAGGTTTTTTCTTCTTGGGCTTTGTGATGACATCCCATTGTGCAACCTCTACCTCTGAAGGCCAATTAAATATTTGAATACTTTGTAGCTGTGCCTTCTTCCAGTCTCATCTAGCATCTATTTTTTATTAAGGTAACTGCGGGTTTTGAAGGGACCTCAAAACCCTTTACATAGAACCGAGAGAAAAGAAACAAGAACCAAAATGACAACAATCTGTCAAAGATGACAGATGACCAAAAAAGGGCTTAATCCTTGATTATACAATATAGATCATAAAAAAATAGACAACGATGAACTTCCAGCAAAGCAGAGTCGGAAAAACTTCCAGCAGCAAAAACAGTCCAGTAGTAATTACTCAGCAGCATCCATCTGATCTTCCATTATCAGGATTTCTTCCATCTGCGATTCCATACTCTGGATCAAATCTCGTAGCTTTGTGATGTCTTTCATCTAAACATCAGATTTCTTTTTGGTGCTTGATCTGGTCCTGGTTCCCGGGCCCGAGGTTTGAGTTTCATGTTTACCTTCTTCCTCTTGCTTAGCTCTTTCATTGTAATTCCCTTCCAGCGGGGTATGCAACGCTTTCAGGTTATCCGCAGAGTTTTGCATGCCCATTTTTCTTATCATTGTCAACTTTCTGAGAAGAACATTATTGTTGCTAACCTTCTCAGTGATCTTTTTCAGCCTGGTGCCAACCATGGTGCTTAACTTTTCTTCCATAGTGATATTGTTGTTGTTTACCTTATCAAAGACATATTTCCCTTGTTGGTACATGGCCGCATCATTACGCATTTTGTCCACAATCTCCTCCAGCAGAGAGTTTCTATCTTCCAGATCCTTGTATTTGGCCTGAATCTCCTTCATATCATCATGAATCCATTTATCAATGTTATAAGCATTCTCTTCTTTATTTCTTACCATTTGGAGAAAAGAAATATTAATCGCTATTTTTACTTTGACATCTTTCTCCCTGAGCTCTTCTTCCAGACTCCTCTGGTTCTGATCAATCTTCTCCACATTATCACCATTCGGATTCTCTTGGGGAGAAGGAATGGCATCACAGTAATCATTCTCTTTTTGGGTATCCTCTTCAATGTCATTCACATTGATATCAATGTAGACATTATCGATCTCTTCCTCAGCACCTGTTTCCTCCTCATTGTTCTCAGTACTACCCTTTTCATTCTCTTTCTCCTCAAAGTTCCCTGAATCCTTGTTAATCTCCAGAATCTCCATCTAGCATTTGTTATGACCTTGAAATCTGTGACAAACTTAATGAAGTTTGTCTCTACTTTGAAAGCTTCATCCAAGGTCTTATTAAATCTATCCATATCCAAGGAAATGTTATCTGTTATAAATGCCTCTTTAATAGGCAATAGAGTGTCAAACTCATTTCTCCATTCTGCTATTGCTTTAATCTTTTCATCTTCTCCCTTTGTTGGAGGAATAAATCTATTATAATCTGGGCCAAACATGTTGATCCTTGCGTGTCTCTAATTTGCTTTACCTATATAGAAAGACAAGGTTTCTCAAATTTGCTCAATTTCTTCCCCCACTTGACATACAATCTCAGGGAGATTTGTTCTATGTGGTTGCAAGGCTCCCAACCTTTCAAACAGTGATGCCCTTCTTGACCAAGTGCCAAAATAAGGATTCAAGGTTGTAATATGGTTGTTGACCTCTATCTCTAGGCTAGGTAGCTTGCTATAAGCATTATGCACCAAGTCAACTTTACTTTTCAGGACATTTATCCTGTGTTGTAAGATTTTCCATATGGCTTCCAGAGCCACTTTGTTCTAATCTTTGTCCTCTTGATTTGTCCCAAGTGAAAAATCTCATGTTGTCTCAGTTTGAGCATCCACAACTTGTTTGGGAGGAGCAAGGATAGCCTTGGGGGCCTCTTGTAGCTTCTTTTTCAATTCCTACACTTTCTCTTCTAGTGGGTAAGAACCTGGGATATCTCCAAGTCAGTGGTATTATGGATAGACCATATGATCTTATACCCATCCATCTTCTCTTGCACACTAATTAATGATGACTTTTGGGTCTTAGGTGCTAGGGACCACATTTCTAAAGTTTGGGATCATGGATCATATCCACATCCCCTGATCATCTCCCCCACTTGTGTCTCAGAAGACAAATTTGCATCTGGTTTCCTCCTGATTTGATCAATTATGAATGTTGAAGCAAGATCCCAACCAGGCACAAGAAATATCCTACTACACTTGACTAGTTGCCTAGCCTCCTCAAGTTTCATTGTCTTTGTTTTAGGATCATATGCTTGCAGAGCATGCAAATATTCATTTGGCACTGGGTCATCCTCTATTAACTGCAATTGTGACCCCACTTTTTTTTGTTTCCTCCAAATTAAGAAGTTCTTAAACTCCTCCATCTTGATGAAAGCATCATCATTAAAGAACTCTTCCTGGTGAAGCTCTCTTTCATCTTGACAGAGTAGAAGTGGAAATTCAACTTCTTCTTGTGCTTCCTTCTTTACCTTCTTTCCTTCTCTGATTTTCTTCCTAAGTTGGTGGTCATACGGCCTATTACCAGCAATCAGGGCACTTCTTTTATCTTTCTTCTTTTCCTGTGTCTTGGCATGAGAAGGCTCCCCTGATTCTATTCTTTGTTTCCTCTTTGGGGGCTCATCACTCACCTCAATATCAAGCACCTCTGTAAGGTCTACCTCTATATTCTCCTCTGTTGAGGGTGGCTCATCCATGGGAGGAGGGCTATGAAGTGAATAACCTGATCAACCCCTCAAGCTGATTGTACAGTGTATTGAAAGATTCCATCATTTTAGTGAGTCTCTGTAAGTAAGGTACCCCTGGAAAGAAACCTCCAAAGGGGATCCCTTTTTTCTTCATCTCTTTCTCGAGGCTCATTAAATCTTGGTATTGATCTTCCCTTCTTGCTATTTCTTCATCTTCCAAGATGTTTCTTATGAGGTCCTCCTCTACACACTCATCATGCTCCTTGATGGCGGCTATGCTTGGAATCAACAATTTCTTTGCAATTTTGATGAAACCTTCTGGATCTATGTACCTATACAAGGCCACACTCATTCTATAATGTCCCAACCATTTATTCATTGAATCCATGGATCTCTTCCCAATGGTGAAGTTGTAAACCTTAAAATGCATGGGTGTGAATGTGCCCTTTTGGTGGAGAGCCAAGTGCTCTTTATCAGTCCACATTAACCGCCAGATAAATTCCATCACATCTATTCTTGGTGGGACATATTGTGGAAGTATGTGCGGTAGCTGGGAGCATCCATAAACCCTCATTAAAGTAAAGGTCTTCTCATAGTAGAACTCTCTTCAGTTATGATCTCATGTCCATTTATCCACAAATTGACAAGGCCTGATAAGTTCCACCACCTTGATGGGAAATCTTGTCATATTCACACCTAGCAAACCTAAAATTGGACATGCAATCCAGTTCTGAAAACCGCAAAACTCATTTTCATTCGAGGTGTAATTCCAAACCCTAAGCCAGAGTTGAACAAGGTTTGGTTGACCGTGGAACTGCATGCTTGGTCTCAAATTCTGGATGTCCATGTTGTTAATATTGAAATACAAAATTAAATGCATCAAAAGAGAGTAATGCAAGAACTTGGGGTTGGATTGCTTTTGGATATCTATAAACCCTTGGTGCATCTGGTCAATGACATACTGAATGTAGTCAAATTCAGTGTTCGCATGTGAATTCTAGAGGTCCAAGATAATCATCAAAAGATGTGCAGATAACCTTTCACTGCCCCATCTACCCCCAAAAACCTACACAATCCATAAGCAATATACTTCATATAGAAACTCAAATCCTTGTAAAAATAGGGCGCGGTAGAATTTGGCATGGCAACTATGTAATTTCTGTTTGATTTAGGCACATGATCCCGGATCAGTCTGCTGACAATGGTGGCTTCTCTGACATGCCTATTTTGTAACTTGGTCAAATCTATCTCTATGGCGCAAGGATGATAAATATCAAAGGCCTTCATGAAAGATGCCCTATCCAAAGTAACTAGGGTTGTTACATCACTCTTCTTGATAGTCTTGGAAAGAGTGTCATCCTTCTAGCTAACTCAATTAACAAGTTTGTATCTACGAAGATGTCTGGGACTATCAACTTTGCTAACCCTAAAGTCCAGGGGTTTGATATAGGAATTTTCTTATCCTTATTGATATAGAAGTAATTGAAAAGATGATAACCAGAAAATCCTGGAGTACGAGGATCTCTACAATTGTCCATATCATCATAGAGGAATTCATCATTTACCTTTTTTCCTTGGTTTGTCCCAGGTAGGAGAGCTATGAACTCCTCAGAATAGTTTCTCTTCACTTTCTGTTCCTCTTCATCTTCACTTCTTCCACTGGTTCATGGCCCACTTGGTCCGGCTTGAGTCATTTTTATTGGCTCTAGATACTCCCCTAAACAATTCTTCTCTCAAATACAGGCTCTTCCTTGCAATTCACTCAGAAATTACAGCAACCCTTCACTCCTGAAAGCTCTGAAACTTTTACAGTCTCTAGTCTCTTTACTCTGAAAAACTTTGGTAAACTGAAATGCACAAAAGATACACCTATTTATCATTGAGAATTCAATGCACCAATCAAGTTGAGATCCAAGAAATTGTTACTCAGTCACTTTTGTCTTAACTCTGCTTGCCTTGACATCATTTTTTTCCTAGCCGTGGCGCCTGAAGTTGATAGGTAATCAAATTCAAATAGCCCAATTGGGAAAGTCATTAGTTCTTTTTCCAATTTTAAAACCTTATTTTATGCGAAAGGGTTTTAAACTTAATGTGATTGGCTTTTTTTTCCTACCTTTTCACAGCTCAGCAAATCGTGTCAAAATCTGTCTTCTTTAATTGGCCAACATTTTTACATTACGGCGCGAGAACAAACCCTCATTGTTTTACCATGCCCTTACCAAAGTCTATTCTGAGATTGCACGACTGTGTTATCTCCCAGTTTCTGAGAGTTTATCTTGACCCAGGTTACATCATTAGATTCAACACCCACCACATGATCTTCTCTTTCATCAACGGTCATCTCCAAGTCACTATACAGTTAGCTTAACTCTAATTTCATTCTGAGACTTCGCGACTAAGGAAAAAGAATGACGTTGATTTAACCCTGAGTCTATCTAGAGATTGCGCGACTGACTAAGTCTCTGAGTCACTGAACATTTCATTCTACCTTGAGTTTATTTCGAGATCTCACGTTGACCACCCGATCATTTTAAGATCAACACCTTGCGTTGAATCTCTAAATTATTTTTTACTTTCATAATATGTCCCGAGATTACATGATTGCCCTTGATTTCCTTTTAATCTAGCGGCATGCACTAAATCTCCCAACCTTTAGCTTTAACTCTAGTTTGTTATGAGATCACGTGACTAAAGGCTATCTCTGAGTCACTGAGAGTTTAGCTCAACCTTGGGTTTACTCTGAGATTTCAGGCATGCCACAGATCTTCTTAACCACTTATACACATGTCTCAATCTGAGCATACTATCTCTTGACCACTGAATGCTTTATGACTTATGGACTTCATTTAGCGATTCAGCGCTAGCCACAAGATTTAATCTGAATCTGCGGTCCAGATTTACTCGCATCAAAAATTGACTTGGTTCTGAATTAACCATAACTAACCATGGTTCTTCTGGAGACTTATCGACTGGGTGAATCTCCAAGTCGCTAAATAAGTCTTCTAACTCGGGTTTTGTTTGGAGATCACGCGCTTACCCTTAGATATTATCTTAATCAGCTATAATCGTTAAATCTCACAAGCTTTCTGTACTTCATCAAATCCTTCCAAAATCACACAGCAACCCTTCATTTCTCTTTAATCTGACGGTCTGCGCTGAATCTTGAGACTGTATACTTAACCCTTCTTTTATTCTAAGATCACACGACCACATTATCTCTGGATCTCGAAATAAACCTTACCAAGCTTGATCTCAACCATAGGTTTATCTAGAGATTCTGCAACTAACCTTATCTCCATGTCTCTTAGAAATTTACTAACTCTTGAGTTTATTGGGAGATCAAGCGTAGGCCATACGATCAAGTCAAAGATATAACAAGATCAATGGCTATCTCTTAATCGCTGAAGGAAACCTTGACTTTAGCATTTTTTTAGAGATCACGCGCCAGCCACTCATCTTAGAAGAGATCAACAATTATCTCTTAATCTTTAAATCTCTTACTTAACTCTGATTTCTTATGGAGATTACGCGAAAAATAAAAATGAATCATGTCTTTACCTCGGGTGTATAAAGAGATTACGCGACTGAGAAAATCTCCAAGTCGCTGAATAAATCTTGTAACTTGAGTTTAATCACGAGATCTGACGATATCCACACAATCAAACCTTAATCCACGACTGTTGCTAAGTCTCTAAATCTTTGAGCCAGCTTCATAATCATCTCGCAATCACATGCCAACCGCACGATCAAACCAAGATCAATTGTCTGCACTTAATCTCTGAATGACTTATAGCATATTATTTTCTTCTTGAGACTACGCGACCAAAGCTTGCGCTAAGTCTCCAAATGATTTGGAATATTCAGTCTTGTTTGCGAGATCAGGAGATAAAGGCAAAGACTTAAAAGCACATGACATATAAATAACTTAAATTATTTCAACAAAAGTAACTTCAAAATATAACACAACTATGAGGAACTAGGGTTTTTGCACGACAAGACCACAAAGATTTGCAGGAAATATTTTATGGCATATTGGAATAGATCTTGACACTTTAGGGAAAATTGATACTAGGAACCAAAACTTTTTATCAAGACTCAGAAAATTATAAATATATCCAACACATTATATCTCCAATCATTGTCTTCCACCTCATTGTTGGGATATGAAGCCCAACGGTCACATGACTATTCATTTTCCTCTTCTCTTCGTATTAGAATAGCTATCTATAAATGGTTCTAGGTAGTCATGTATTTATCATTGTATCGTAGATTGGATATTGGTTAATATAAAAATTCTTTGTTTCAAGTGTGGACGTAGGCAAATTGTTGAACCACGACAAAATTGTGTCTATTGTGTTTTGTCTTCTTTGTATTGTGTTTACATTTTGTTTCTATGTTTGTTTAATATTTATAATTGGTATCAGAGCCAAGGTGAGGCTAGAGCAGAGATGGAAGAAGATGAATTCGATTATGTCATCGACAGATTTCTTGGAAACTTAATCTCGGTAGAGATTGATGATGGGCCTATAAAAGCTAAAAGAATTCACCATGTGCATTGGTAGGATGGCTGGGAAAATAAGCTCGAAGTTGAACCACGAGAAGATTTAGAAGCTCTCAGATTTGAGCTTTATGCAATTCTTGAGCGCGTGGGTGATGTGGAATGTAGGAAAGTAGTCATGAAAGAATTGCGGAAGAGGGAAAAGACAGAATATTTTCTCTTCACATCCGCATCCATACACATACACATACACTCTGTCATTAGGGATTGAAGCATCCCATATATAGATCAGTGATTAAATATCCAGACCAATATCAATGATCTAGATTCATCACATTTTTCCGCTTAGGCATCCCTGATTTTGATTGGTTGCATAGCTTGCATAGGGATCCATGAAACAAAAATAACGCGTAATTAATGCAATAAATATCTTTGAATAATCAATAAATGATTCATAGAAGTCATCCAAATTGGTTTACCTACGTGTTTGAGCCATTCCAAACACATATACAAAAATTGTCTTACTCGACATAAGTAAACTCTAGTTCGCGGTCAATACTGTCTCGCTCGACATAACCATATGTTTTCACTTGACATTAACTCTTCTATACAACTCGGAAATCATTCTGCTTGGAAACTATTGAGTACTCAGCGACCATTGACTTGCTCGACAATAACTATTGTTTCATCTCATCCTTAGTGGTATGGCTCAGTCACAGTGATGAACGACCAACTTGCCTTGTTTATGACTAAGTGTGTGACACTAATAGTCAACAAAACTTGGAGATCAACAATCTCCCCCTTTGGCATTAGTGGAAAAAACACTTTGTCATGACTCTTCAGTCCTTTAAAAAAATAGTACTCAAATAGACTTAGAACTCCCCTAGGATTCTGACTCGGTCTTCATAAAGACTTCACTACATATACAAAATATGTACATATTTCAAATGTTATACCTTATAACTTATTTTTCCTTTGATGAAATTCATTGCATTTCCCCCTTGATTGTATCTCATTACATCTCCCCCTTATTTTTGTCACTCTTGTTTGCTGAGGTTGCAGGGGTCATACCATACTTGTCCAAAAAATGGTTTATGAATCTATAGGACCATCGCCAATGCATTATCCCAACTGGTTCTGACATATTCCAAAACCTAAAACTTGATTTCTATCTCAGCACCTAGATCAATCAAACTCTACAATATTCAGAGGTGGATCTTTTTGTGCTAATTCCTTTGCTACTTTCACCTCTTTTTGTATGACCTCCAAATGAGGTATCAACATAGTCTGAATAGAAATCAATTTGGCCCTTATTTTGCTGTCATTATCCATAAGCTTGCCTAATATCCCTTGGGCATGTGTCAACCTATTAAAATGAATACAGCTAGAACTTGCATCCATGCTTAGTGAGTGTCTTGTTGACTTCAAATCTGATTGTAGCTTCTCAATAAGTTGTTGATTCTCCTTTGTAAATAATTATGTATCACAAATTTATTTGTACAAAGAGAGAACATTTTCTATAACTTCTTCTAGGTTGCTTGCCAGATCAAAAAGTGCGACCTGCTTCTCAGTAAGCTTTGATGTAATTTTCTCAAGTACTTTGGTCTCAAACTTTCTCTCAGACCATTGCATGAGCTTCTCATTTGCATCAATATCATCATTGTTCACATTTTGAACAATATTAACCAATTGTTCTAATATAGGTTCCTTCTCATTTAGATCTTGAAACTCAAATGTATCAAAAAAGATATCTTTTATCTCATGTAGTACCTTCTTTTCTTATTGTTCCCTTTTCAATTCCTCTTGCTTGCTCTTTATGTTCAATAAATCCTGCAAGATTAGCATTTTCTCATAAGATAAGTTATGAGTATCCCATTTTGGAATCACTATAACTTCATAAAGTGTTACTTCAATGCTCAGAGACTTGTCCTTTTTCTTCTTATGTGACTTCTTCTTCTTGGTCTCTGGTGAGCTGCTACTTGGTCTTTGTTCGGCTTTCAAGGTACTAGTATCACCACTGATTGGAACTAACTCCTTCTGAGTAATAATTATCTTCTGTTCAGGTGTTTCAGCACTCTTGATCTCAGTGTGTATGAGAACTGTGACATTAGGTAACTGAACTAATGCTTGAACGGCCTCTATCTCCTTAGGTTCCTGGTTCTCCTCGGTCTCAAGAGTCTGAGTCTCCTCTGTGTCACCTTCATTTGATTTAGAGATATCTAATGCAAACTTATCTGCTTGATCTTCTTTTCTCTTATCTCCTTCTTCATTGACTTCAAGGTTTGCCTCAATAGGTGAATCTAGAATTGTGACTATTTCTTTACCCTGTTCCTCGGCATTCAAACCTTGTGTAACCTCATCAGTTGTTAAATCCTCAATCTATTCATCCTAAACCTTATCCTTAATTTCATCCTCAACATTATCATTCATTTCATCCTTAGCATTGTCAAGCTCATCAACATCTTCTTGATTGTCAAGCTCAACTTGTTTTAATGTGTCTTCATCTTTGTTCTTGTCCACTATCAATCCAAAAATAATCTTCCATATTATTTGGCTTTGATGTACAACTCATTCAACATCATTTTTTAGTATAGAATAAGCTCTCAATTTAGGAACAAAAATATTCCTATATTGGTCCATGAATTGAGCTCTCGGCTTCTTTCTCAATTCAAGCATGATTTGAGCTAATGCTCCTTCTCTGATTTGCCTTTCTATCATAATGGAATGTTGCCATATCTCATCAATATTATTTGCTAGTTCATCAGGGACTAGATTCTCAGTCTCTAATGCTTTCATCTTGTATGATACTAACATATCCATCATTGCTTCTTCTATTTTTGCCTTATTAATTTTTCTTAACTTTTCAAACTTAATAAACTTAAATCTAGACAAACTTACTGAACTCCTAATTTTGTGACAAATCTTATCAACATTAGTAGGATGTTTGTGTAACAACTTTTAATTTGCTGATGTCCTCAAATTATGTCAATTCTTCATCTTCTTCATCTTTTCCCATAATGTATTTCCTTCTCGGTTTCCTCTTAGGGTGGCTCGGCTCAGTTTCAATTTGAACGTGTTTCCTTTTCCCTAAGCTCTCCTCTTCATCATTTGTTACTAATGTTTTCTTTGGTGGTTCGGCTAATATTGTAATTGTAGATGCTCTGGTTCTTGGTCTAGATGTGGCAGGAGGAGTAGATTTCTACTGTAAACTCCTCTTCTTAGTTGTCTCGGAAACCATCACTTTCTTTGCCTTCTTGTTAACTTCCACATCTTCTTCTTCACTATCTTCAAAGTCACTAGATTGGTCCTCACCTTGACCTTGTGTGATTTGTACTGGTGCATCTTCCTCTTCTTCTTCTCCTAAGATCTTCTCAACATTCTTCACTATTTTCTTTCTCTTCCTTTCCATGGTTGCAACCTTCAAATTTGTGGTTATCTTTGATTTTGCTTCTTCATATTTTCCAAATCTCTTATCCTTTTATCAACTTCCTCCGCTAGTAGAGTTGTGATTTCTGCAGATATTTCATCTATGTTTACTTCATAAGGTAATGGCCTTATCCATGCTACCCTCAGTACTACAGCTTATACATAAGTGTAATCAATATCAACTTCAAAGAAAACATCATCATAATGCTTCTCTACTAGTGATATAGAGATTCTTCTCCTTAATCTCATCTTTTTCTTAAACTCAACAAAGTAATTACCCATGACATTGTCAAAATTCTCTCCTAACTGTTGTATGAACTCATTAATCTGTACTGTTATCAGTCGGTCTTGACTCCATACTAAATATCCTATAGTAGGAAAAGTATTATGAACATAGAAAATATACAAACTAGTAAGGATCGGAACTTACACATAGATTTCTTTGCCTTCCTAATTGTTGATAGGCTCTCGGCAAGTTAGTCATCTGTAGCTTGGCAAGATCATAAGTATGATCCTTTTTCACTATCTTCCATTCCTGATCAACCGCAACACATGGGACGCTATCCAATCTAATCGATTGATAAAACTTGTGTGCAATCACTCTAACTCCGAAGTCAATTTCAGGATCTGTGATCATTGAAATTGGCATTCCTCTCTTGCTCCACTCGGCTAAAGTGACCTTATCAATGTCTTCCTTTTTCTGACAATGCATAGTTCCTTTCCCTTGCACAATAGGGTAACCACTAACTCAGTGGATGATATCTTTAGTGATCTATACTGGTCCATTCTCCATCCATAGACTCATATCATGTATTCTTCTTAGCACTATCCTAATCCATTCAACTTTAAAGTTGCACGGGAAGTCTAGGGCACAAACTAACCGTTTGTCAGAAATGTGCTGATGATCAGCCTTCAAAACCCCATTTACATATAGTTTATTATAGGCTTCCCTCAACTCAAAATCTCCAACTTCTTTGATTGTAAACATGTAACATGCTCTCACATCATGAATCATAAGAAATTTAGGTAGGATCGATGATAGGGCTCATGTAAGATCTCCCTTCACTACAGTTTCAAGAATAGCTCATAAATTGGGCAGTGCACACTCATCGCTCCTGACAAACTAAACATTCACCATTCCCTTGTCTTGTCTCTTCATGGAAACAGATGAACTGGCCTCCATTTATGCAAATTAGGGTCCAAGAAATAGATTCGGGATAACTCGGCAACAACGGGTCTTCAACCTTTCACAATACTTGTCGAAGATACACAGGTGGAATCTTTACAAACTTTGCTCAACTCGCTTTTGACTAACCTTAGAAATGCTCTTCAAACTCTAATCGCTGTGTAAAATGAAAAAATGAATGGTTAAATTCATTATATACCCTCAAACAGTCGAATTAGGTCTTCAATAAATGCTTTGTGCAGTGATAGGAGAATAACAGTTGTCCTCAGTCCTTGAATAAATAGCTTGGTTATCTCATTTCTTCACTCGATCAAAGTAGTGACCTGACCACTACTGACGCTCAATCAACATATCAACTCGGTCGGTATGGGAGCTCGACATATACTAATACTGATGCTTGGCATCAATTATGCATATCAAATATTTGCTCGGTCCTTGTCTCATATATGTCCTAATGCATCTTATCTTATGCAGATATGGACTTTAATACATCTTAAGTTAGGAACTGGTGTAAAATATAGCATTTGCAAAAAATTTCCTTCCATGCCTTTTTGCTTTAATTGGAAGTAGTGTGATCACCTAATCCATTGGATTGGGTGATCTTGGCTTCACTGGGTCCACTATTGCTTGCTTCTTTCTTTCTCCATGTCAGATTCATCTGATTCTTTATCTTCTCAATAATAGGTTTCAGAGATATGGTCTTGCAATCTCTATTGGTATGACCCATCTTGTGAAAACTATAACAAACCAAACTTACATTCATCCAACTCTTGGATTTACCTCTAAAGTGTGTCATTATACAATTTTCTGCAACATGACCATATTCACCACAATAATGATAGCTATGTATTGTATTGTAATCCCAATTGAATGTGTTACCTTTCATCGATGCATTGCCTTGTTTCTTGGATGTCCATCTGGATTTTGCATTGGATCAGCAATCTTGAGTTCTATGACCAAAATTTTGGCAATTGTAGCAATATCCTTGGAATCTAGGTGAAGTAGGTGTATTACTAGTCTTTGACCTGCATTCATGTGCCTAATGTCCATGCTTTTTACAGTTAAAGCAATATCCATTAAATTTGGGTTTAGGATTGGATTTACCATTCTTGCTTCAAAAAATGTTTGTTGTGTGACCTGGTTTCCCACAATGATGACATGTAGGCTTGTTGTTCTTTGGCTTTGCATTTCTCAGTTCTCCACTCTTTGATGATTCTCCTTCTTCAGTGGAAGACTGGTGCTCGATATGTCCAAGTCCAGAGGTGTCATTATTTCTATTTGGTGATCTCATCAGTTCCTCAAAGTATCTCAAAAATTCATTTGGTTTGTTTATTCTCTCAATGAGTTCTCTTTCAGATCTCAACTCAATTTTCAATTGAGTTTTCTCAGATCTCAGATATGTAATTTCAATGTCTTTCATGTTTATCTCTTGATTTAAAAATAACAGTTGGTTGACCATGTCCAACTGACTGTTTGTGAGCTTCTGCGCATCACTTGTCCTTTCATCAAGTCTGGTAGCCATCTATCTCTTGTCTTCTTCTTCCATTGTCTTCTCTTCCTCAACTTTCTTCTTCTGATCAATCACCTCACATAGTGTTATTGATTGAGTTCCATGTTTTATCTTAATACTTTTGACTCATTCTTTTAGTGTTTTATTCTTCTCTAGTAGATCTGCAATTACTCCATTACTTTCTTTTGAATCTTCATTGTCAAATATACCGTCAGTGTCTTCTTCTTTATATGAAGTGTCATTCAGCTAAGTTGCCAATTCTTTCCTAGCTTTTAAGGATTTCCTTAATTCTTATCTTGCTGTCTCAAGCTGTTGTTGTGTCAGCTGGATGTTAATCTTTTGATTCTCAATGACCTTTCCCAACTTATAAACCTCCATTTCCAAGATCTTAACTATCAAGTGGCTAGACTTCTTCTAAGATAACAATGCTCTAATAACAATTGTTGGAAGTCTAATATGGGAAAGCAATAACTGAGAGGGGGGTGAATCAGATCTAAAAAACTTTTACACTTCTAAAACAAACTGAGTCAACCATGTATTCATAAACATAAACTAAAATGTTGTAATAGATCTAACATCTAATCATATCCATAATGAACACATAATACAAATATTTGGTAACCCAGAATCCCTTGAAGGTAAAACTGGGGTGGGGATGACACCCATAAATCTTCACTACTACAGTAATAAAGTATGTTTGTTAGGGCTAAAAAGTTTGATCACTTCTGGTGATCTACCCTATGAGGATTCTTCCCTTTCAAGATCTTACAGACTTATACAATCTACCTTGTTAAAGGATATAAACTTACAACTAAGTAAGCACTCGATTAAGAGATTTACAAAGGCCTGTTAGGACCACTCTGTTAAGAGATTTAGCCTGATTCACCTGCTAGAAAGTATCAGTACCTAATCCTTTGGTCTGTGTTACAAATCTTGATAATGGATCTCCTCTTTCCAACTCTTAACTAATCTCTCAATCTGATATATCTATGTTCTTCTCTTCACTACTTTTCTCGGTCACTCTATCTGTTCAATGCTTCAGATATGCAAAACATGCATATACACCTCATCTTTTCTCTTCACATCCGCATCCATAAACATACACATACACTCTTCCATTAGGGTTTGAAGCATCCCATATATAGATCAGTGATGAAATATCCAGATCAAGATCAACGATCTAGATTCATCACATTTTGCCGCTTAGGCATCCCTAATTTTGATTGGTTGCATGGCTTGTCCATGATCACAAAAATAACGCATAATTAATACATTAAATATTTGTGAATGATCATTAAATGATTCAGAGAATTCAGCCAAAATGGTTTACCTAGGTGTTTGAGCCATTCCAAACACATATAAAAAAATTGTCTTACTCGGCATAAGTAAACTCTGGTGCTCGGTCAATACTGTCTCGCTCGGCATAACCATATGTTGTCACTCAGCACTAACTCTTCTATGCAACTCAACAATCATTCTTCTCGGCAACTATTGAGTACTCAGTGACCACTGACTTGCTCGACAGTAACTAATGCTTGGTCTTGGCCTTAGTGGTATGGCTCGGTCACAGTGATGACCGACCAACCTGCCTTGTTTATAATTAAGTGGGTGACACTAATAGTCAACAAAACTTGGAGATCAACATAATATAGTATAAAAGACTATTCTTGAGAGAAAATCCTCCATAGATAATTACAATCTCTAAGTTTTTGCAAGTTTTAATGGATGTTATTGTAGTAGAATAGAAAAGGTGTATCTACAATTAGGAGCACATAAAAGTGAATGATAGCTTATTATGTAGAAACAAAGGTGGGAAATCCTCAAAAATATAGTTATGATTGCATACATAATTAGTTGATATGTATATTCAGAAAATGAACAAAGCATTATCATTGAATTCAACATTGTTGAAACATTCAAACTACCTAACCTCCAAGAAAAAAGAGCACTTCACAAATGGTAAATATCTAAATAATGTCCTAAATTAAAAAAAAAACAATGAATTTGCTATGGTGAGACATTAACTTATAGATAACCAAATGATCAATAAGAACCATCTTATTATGGCCTACTTACACTTATAAATCACCAAAGTTTTGGATGGCGCCTAACATTTATTTTGTCGAGGGATGGAATATTTCTAATGTGGTCTCATGGCAAGGTACGCTTGAAAGATATGCACAACATAGATTTGTTGAAAATACCAGAGACGCATGCATATATACATGTGTATTTTTATATTTGAGAAAATGCAGTTGGAAGGTCTAAAGATTTTACAATCTTTGCCAGTGTGTGCTTGCCTACATGCCAAAACGAGAGCTTTGGAACACCAATACACCGAATGAAATCACCAATTCTAAGTACAATGATCAATGTGAACCAACAACACAAGAAGCACATGATCTAGAAACATCCACAAGCATCATGAATTACCACAACAACATTAACGTCAACACAAATTCTAGAATTATCAGTATCTTTATACCATCACTCAGGAATACTAATAGCAAAGAATGTCAACCTATAAAAATGAATTACAGGCCTTCAAATCACGAACCAATTGAATCGAGGACACACATCAATGTCCAAAACATGATACCATATCTACGAAGAAAGATATTACAATGTGGAGAAATTCGTATCAAAATAATATCACTATGTCACCTCTGAACAACTAAAAAAATTAGTCACAACACAAATACAAATGACTCACTCAATATGAAGAACACCAATACACCGAATGAAATCACCAATTCTGAGCACAATGATCAATGTGAACCAATAACACAAGAAGCGCATGATCTAGAAACATCCACAAGCATCATGAATTACCACAACAACATTTGCATCAACACAAATTCTGGAATCATCAGTATTTTATACCATCACTCAGGAATACTAATAGAAACGAATGTCAACCTATAAAAATGAATTGTGGGCCTTCAAATTATGAACAAATTGAATTGAGGACACACACCAATGTCCAAAACATGATACCAGATCTACGAAGAAAGATATTACAATGTGGAGCAATTCATATCAAAATAATATCACTATGTCACCTTTGAACAACTGAAAAAATCATTCACAACACAAATACAAATAACTCACTCAAATCTTCATTTAGACCTCTAAATTTTGAACTGAATCAACTATAGACAATCCCCACACGAACTCTAAAATTCACAAACTCTAATGTTCAATATACATGCTACACCAAACAAATAAAATCACTGAACTTCACTGCAAAACTGTCACAAATAGAGAAATATGTTGACATCAATGACAACACATCACTCAAGTGTCTCTTAAACACATTATTCCAAAAATCCCCCCTTTGGCATTGATGGAAACATATGATGTGATAAACAATCAATGTCAAATAAATCAACATCTCCCCCTTAAGACTTTACGCACAACTCTTCATGACTCTCTCTCCCTCAATACTTCACTAGTTTTCACATAAATCTCTCTCCCCCTTTGACATTAGTGGAAAAGGCACATATTTTCCAAAACCATAAAAAATTTCTCCCCAAATTTGAACATCTTACTTAAAAAACACAAGACTGGCTACTCCCCCTGAGTAGTATCCACCAATCATTAATCTGGATTACAAGATATGTTTGTAAATGTACCGGACTGATGCATACGGAATGCACCTTAGTTCTGGTCAAGGGAGGTAATCACCCCTAGCTTCCTTATGAGATTATCAAATGTGTCCTTAGGCAAAGGCTTGATGAAAGTGTCTTCAATTTGTTCCTTAGTAGGCACATACTCCAATTTGACTTCTTTCTCATTAACCTTCTCCCTCAAAAATTGAAACTTGATTGATATATGTTTATTCTTTGAATGTAGCACTGGGTTCTTAGAAATGTTAATTGCACTTGAATTATCACAGTAGATATCAATAGGTTCTTCATACACTAATCTAATATCCTTCAACATCTACTTCATCCATACCACCTGAAGATAATTGGTTACAGTAGCAACAATAATAAATAGTATCCACAAAAACTACAATCTAATTAAATAATGATTCTTACTTCTGAAAGTAGCTGTAGATTTTTTTCCCAATTTACATTCCTTGTGCATAGGGTTAGCAGGTTTCTTCAACATAGGAAGGTCTCTCATAGCTTGAATAGAAATTATCTTAACAATATTATCAAATTCACATGACACGTCCTCTTATGTTACAACCAACTTTCATCAATCTGAGCAATCAAGCATCTTTTCTCATCACTATTCCAATGAAAGACATTACCTTTAGTTTTTGTACCTGAAGCAATTTCAACATCGGAACTTCCCAAAATTGTACACTTTCCATTCTTGGATTGGAGATCATATCTCTTGTCGACTAACTATTCAACACTCAAAATATTATGCTTTAAACATTCTACATACAAAATATTAGTATTATTCTTACCATCAAGAGTAATGGATCATCTACCACATATTAGACAAGGTGTATCATATCCAAATCTTACAACACCACCATCATACCGTTCCAAACTTAAAAACTAGCTCTGATCACTTGTCATATGATGTGAACATCCATTGTCAATCACCCATTCATCTTTCTCTTCAACTTGTGCGACCAAAGCTCTTTCCTCATTAGTGTAACTAGTAGAGTCAGGATCATCTTCCTTGATGGCAAAAAATATGCATTCAGTGTCACTTGAACCACCTTTATCAAACTCATCATATGTCAAACCTTTATCAGCAGCATAATAACATTTCATCTGAAAATCTAGGTTTCTTAGGTTTAAACTTAGGAACTCTTTCTAAACACCTTGATACAAAAAGACCAATCTTATTGAAAGAAAAAAATTTAAGAGACAACTTTCCTTCATACTTACCAGGACCTTTGAAGAATCCCTTGGAAATAAGGGCTTCAAGATCCTAAAGCTCATTCTCTTCATCTTCAATCTCTTTCATTTCCTTTGCATATCTGGATGTACTTCTTGAAGAAATTTCTCCTGGATCATATCTCTACTTATCCTTTCCAGAAAATGTAGCCTTGAATGAAGATTCTACCTTAGGAAGGGCATCAACAAATTCACTCATCTCAAAATATGAAATCTTACCAATCAACATGTCTCTGGTTATATTTGTCACAATTTTGATTTCCTCAATAGAAACAAATTTATATTTGTAGGAAGGAGGCAAAGATCTAAGAACTTTAGCAAAAAATCTCAGATTCATCCAACTATTCACCGGTACATCTAATAATGCATACAATCTCATTCACCTTCTGCATGTAAGAAGTAATTTTCTGATCTTCACTCATCCTCAATGTCTCCTATTTTCCTTTTAGGCTCTACAACTTTCAAAGCTTCACATAGGTGTCACCTTCATACAAGGTTTCCAACTTCTTCCAGATCCCATGAGCAGTCTTCAATTCCATTAAATTTTTCATCTCAGTATTAGTCAAGGCACTCAACAATGCTTCTTTAGCTCTGATGTTGTATTCAGTCTGCTTTATCTCATCAAGAGTAGTAGGAACTATAGGAGGAATATACTACTTCTCGATAATCTCCCAAAAATCTTCACTAATGCATCCCAAATGACACTCCATGCAACCTTTACAAAGAGAGTAATTTGTACCATCAAATATCGGACTATCCTTCTTGTAAGATATCATCCCAGATCATCTCAAGTGATTAAGCTTCCCATGGAGGAACTAGGCTCCGATACCAATTGATGGAAATAGGGCAGCGGACAACTGAGACGAGGGGGTGAATTAGTTGTCCCAAAATTTATGCAACTTCATAAAACTTTAACATTATTCTTAAATCTGATAAATAAACATGCAAGTACAGATCCAAAATGCATCAAGAACACATAACACCAAGATGTTTTGCGTGGAAACTTGGTCAATGGAAAAACCACGGTGGGGATGAACCCACAAGATGATATCCTCTATTAGAAGTATTATACCTTGTTAGGAGTATTACAATGGGAATGCACATGCATTCAGGCATGCTGCCTAGAGCTCACCACTCAAAGGGAAAAGGCTTACTGTCTAGGGAATGCTCACTTCCTTACAGAAAATTTGAATTAAATATAGAGAACATAAATTGTACAATAGCATATTCATCATGCCCAGATCAGTTTGTTGGAGTATGATTATCACTGGGAGAAGGGGTGAATTAGTTATATTAAAATAATGTATCAATTTTTAAATCCATATAAATAGTACAATTCAATTATAACAACTAAAGCAAAGAGATAGAGACAATATAAACACATAAGAGTATAACACAAGATATATCCTGAGTGGAAAAAACTTCGAGTAAAAAACCACTCAAAATGTCTCACTGGCCTACTCTGAAATAACTTTTACACTGCTTCACTGGCTATACAACTATCTCACTGACAATTATTATCTCATTGATAGTCTTATATGTCTCACTAGTCTTTCTACACTTTTCAACTTTCTTACATACAAAGATCAAAAAATCTGATTGTCATGTAGACCCTATAACTCCATCTTGTACATCATTAAATACAATACATGTCTTTGTATTTAACAATGGATAACATATAATAATAAATGTTATACCAATCAAGGACATGCTCAATAATCTGCCTTTGTTCATTATATAAGCACCATTGAACTAAAAAGAAACTTATATCAAACTGAAATCAAACTAATTCCTTCAACTGCTATCAATATATATCATGACATGCCTTGATTTTTCCATTATAAACAAAATACAATTCCTTGTAAAATAATTTATGTCTATTCTGATCAATCAAGACAATTTCAATGACTTCCTTTAATAAATTGTATATCAATATTTACTTTCAAATTTAAAAAACATTAATAATTACTGTAACAATTAATGTGTCTTTGTAAACTTCAAAATACTAAAGACATTATCTTTTTCATACCATATTACCATAATTGGTCATGCTCAAAACTGAATCATACAATGCAACTCACTGTATCATATCATGCAATGCTCAAAACTGCAACAGGACATCATGCACTATGGAACGGGGTATACATAATACCATGAAAAAATTAATCATATAACATAACCAAAACCCAAAATCCTTAACTAGGGTTTTATGACTAAGCATTAAAAAATATATACAATATGCTTCGAATGAACACAATGAATGATGCATCCCATTTGCAAACTATGTATGTCAAATGCTTGTAAGAAGTAAACACAAAGAACCGACATATGCATTCCACTTAATAGGAAATGGCACATGATACACAATACAATGTGGAGAGAAGAGTTCATGTATGTATATAACGAAAATCCAAAAGAATGGAAGCAATGAATAACAAAATACATTAAACTTATACTATGTGTGTAACTGAAACATGTAACCCAAAATGACAGTGGTTTAACAAGTGTACACAACTGAATTTGATGTGGGCAATGATTGTCATACCTTTGGTATAACACTCACTATACCAATTCATTCAAATGTAAATGTAACTAAAACACAAAACCTTTTTCAAAAGATATGATACAAAATCAAAGACAACACATAACTGTCAAAACCGAAAGCCCCATGAATATATTGAATGCAGAATGTGAAAAAGTATATAAAAAAGTATATAATCATAGAATAAGAGACTGAATACAACTAGCAACTTCATACTGCAAATTGTCTAGAGATCTCGTAGATTATCTTTCTTCACACCATTTCAAAATTTCACTATAAACCAATTCTCAACTTTCACCACATTGTGGCGGCTCAAACAACATTCCTATAGTTGTATAATGTCATTCCCAACACTGTCTAAGATGCCCTAGCTCGAAAGAGCTATGTTTTCAATTGATATCATATTGTTTTATCAAATGAAAGCACCAAACTGAAAACACTGAAATGGTGTTATGATAAGCATCTTTTTGCATAATACAATTAAAGCTCATACATGTCGATAGATGTGGAATTTTCACATCTTTTAAACAAACCAAAACCTTTCAAAATGGAGGATGGGTAGGGGATCGACCAAAAAATGTCTTCCTAGCAACATCACTTTCTTATACCATGGTCACAACATTGGCCAATATAACTTCTGAACATTAAATCTCCATGCCAAGATCATAATAAGCATCTTTCAAAATGATATCAAAAGAAGCTTGAAAATGTTGATAAATACATCATATAATTAGTATAAAGGAAATCAATTTATATCTTAATAATCAATCAACTGAATGATATAAACTATAATACAAATAGCAATGATCTCTATGATGTCATTATATGTGAGCAAAATTGATCAATGTCAAACTAATCATTATGAAACTGAAGTCATTTGTTGCTAATACCAATATAACTGAGTAATGTCAATATAACTAATCACGATGCCAATATATTTGAACTATATAACTAGTACAACTGAATATGAGAAACTATAATGAAAGTATGATAATGTCAAAAATTGATCGTATTACCAAACTCAGTTATTGCCACCAACTCAGTTAGTGTGTTTGGAAACAAGGACATTAAAAAGTGAGAGAAACAAAGTCCCCCTTTGTCCTTGGTTAACAAATACACTAAGTCTCCCCCTATTTTCAACAAGGACAAAAGACATAAAGCTATATATAACTGAAAAATGAGTAAGCAGCCATTATACTTGAGCATATAAAAGATCAAAACATCCTTGTACACTGTGATCAGAAGTATGCAACTTCCCTGAAGATTCCATGTATACTGAAACACTGACTTCAAACATTAGCCCATGAACCAATCAGATAAATTCTATGAAAAGCTGATCGGAAATAACTGCAAATCATAGTTGAGATCAAAGAGAGAACCATAAACCAAACAGCAATCTGAAACTGAAGTAATAAGTCAAGTCTTAAAGGGTTGCATTTTTTAAGATTGTATAAATATGAGGGGTGAATTAAAATATCATATAAAACTCCCCCTCACTAAAATACTGAAATAATTTTTTTAAGGAAGAGAGAGGAAGAACTCTAAGTTTCTCCCTTAAATTTTCAAAAATAGCTTTAGGCTTATTGTTATCATAGTTACTTAATTCAAAAGCAGTGAGCTTACCAATCAATCCATCAATAGAAACAGTATCAAATGTCCTCAATTCTTGTATAGAAGAAACTCTAATGGCATAAGTAGGTAGAAAAGTTCTCAACATTTTACTTACCACGTCACTTTGTTCAATGTTACCACCAGCAACTTTGATAGCACCAACTACTTCCTTTATCCTTTGACCATATTGAGCAATGTTCTCACCTTCCACCATTTTCATGTCATCATATTTTCCCTTCAAATTGTCTACCCTATCTTTTCGCACATGTCTATCTCCACTATAGATTAGCTTCAACTTTTCCCAAACATCAAAGACAATTCAAGTCCATGAACATTAATATACGCAGTATCAGACAAGGTACTTACTATTGCTTCCAGTGCTTGTATTTTCTCATGTTGCTCTTTTAATTTATTTGCATCAAGAATCCCGGTAGGAACTGTATACCTTGTTTCCACATGATTCCAGAACGGTGGCCCCATACCTTTCAAATAGATCTTTATCCTATCGCTCCATATAGTGTAGTTGTCTCTTGTAAACTTAGGACATTCCTTCTACATCATCGGATCTTTTCCTCAACTTGTTAGGCTTACCACAAAGAGGACCTAGGCTCTGATACCAATTGTTAATACTATAAGGTCCAATATTACTGAGAGGGGGGGTGAATCAGTAATCTATCAGATCTATAACTTTTCATAATTCATTCAACACCACGAACCATATTCATCAAATTTAAACCTCATGCATGCAAAAAAATAAAGTATACCAAACAATCATCCACACATGCAACAAAGTAACACTGGTATTTTTATCATGGAAACCCTGATTAAGGGTGAAAACTACAGTGGGGATTGGCACTGGCACAAATATTTTCACTCTTCTGAAATGTGCCTTGTTAGAAACTTACAATGATACCCGGTTGGGAGAAAACATTGTTAGGAGTCACTCGGTTAAGGGATTTACCTCTAGCCATGTTAGGAACTTTACCCTATTAGGAGTAACCTTGTTAAAGGATTTCACACCCAAGCTAAAGAGCCACCCTGTTAAAGGAATTACAAATCATACTTGTTAAAGTCTACCAGTTTTCTTGTAGAAACTATTAGAAATCAACAAGTACAATGATTTGGGTGTAGCATGCCTCCTCTTCTTTCTCATATTCAATTAAGCACAACACTTATGCTTCTTGTAGACTATCTTCAATATTCACTCGACCGCACCTTTTCATCCACGATCTACACTTTCATAATTTATCATTTTGCATATATATATATACATTACAAGTTCATTAGGGTAATTCACCGCCTTACGAAATGTATTACAATCTTTCCCGCTCAATCCTTAAACCCTAAAACATATTACCAATCTAGAACATTTGATTACAACTTCAAGTCAGCCTTCAGATCCATCGCACATTTGATTTAAATCAAGAACAGTCAAACCTTTTTTACTTCTTCAATGTGCTTCCAAACCTTGATTAAATTTAATCACCTAGATCAATGAAATAGTAATTAATCATTAAAAATCTATTATGCCACATCACCTTGACACATGGATCATAAAAACATCCACTGCAATCGATCGCATCATCACCGCTCACCAATCTAACATCAACTGCTCAAACCTGTTCAAACATTTTCTAACTTTTGCATAGAACAATCTTCTGTCAACTGAAACTATACCTTGCGTTAGTCCAATCCTTTTGCATTCATAGGATCAATAAGACAGCCTAGTCAAGATAATCATATTGTGACCGCAACACTTTAATTCATACTGATTTGATAGAACAATCAAATCATTCAGTTTCTGTCACTGCATGTTCTACTATCTTCCCAGTTGCCCTTCAATCAAGCATAACTTGCTCTATTTTTGTTTCCAGCTTACGCGATCATACAGAATGTATCTAGAGACATCCCTGAGTCTCCAACTATGATCGCACACTCCAATTCTTATCGCACACATAATTCATCTGCACTCATACTTAGTTTCTCAATAGGAACATTGTCAAAAAACACAACACAATGCCTGATCTTCCTGTCATCAAACCTGTACCAATAAACACTCAACAATCTATACATCAGTTATGCCAACATGGAAGACTAGGTGACAGACAGTATTGACAAGAAGATAGAAATAGGTTCGGTGTGTACAATCAAGTTCGAATTTCATGGACCAAACCTAGGAGTTTGTTGGGGACATACTCGGGTGTATTCAACTCAAATGGTTTGTACTTCATAGGTCTGCATTGCATATTTTTATTGTCTTAGAGACTTGTTGACATTGTTCTTCAGGTTCGGTAAAAAAGAGTTGGCAAATCCAATGGCTATGGTTGATTTGTGTGTTTGACTATTTATCATGATGCTATAGGATGTTCTTGAAGTATGTTCTTGATGAGTTGGCCATACACATGGACCAGAAGGATCAGAGTGGTAGAATTTTTGGTCAATAATAATACTTTTATTATTATCTTTTGTTCTTGGTCAACTTAGTTGGTAAATCGTGTTGCGCAAGTGCTAAATTGTGAAATCTGGTAGATTCATGATCTCGAGGTGGATGTAATAGGTCATGGCTATGATTTGACGATTAAAGATGGATTTGAAACATGAGATTTGGCACATTGATTTGAAGAGATGGTCAATTAGGTTTTATCGGCCTAGTTCTTGATATAAGATGATGAATTATGGAAAATTCAGGGGTGCAGATTGTGATGCGGAAGTTAGAGGTTGATAGCAGAGCAAGAGCCTAATTCAGTGGGGATCAAAAGTGTTTCAACAAGAGGTTGAATATAGATCTGCATTGTGGTACATTGTAGATGTATCAGACAAGAGGTAGATGTCATTTTCACAGTTTACAAAATCTCAGATCATTGTAGTGATCGAATTGTAAGGCAGTGAGCCTTCCTCAGGGTTGGAGCCCAAGGTTTTTCATTTGAGAAGTGAGTTCTAGATAGTAAGCCTAAATGCATGTACATTCCCCATACATTTTAATAGGTTTATACTTCTAACAAGGTATTTACTTATTGTGGGTAATTAACCCCGTTGTGGTTTTTCCCCTAACTAAGTTTCCAGGATAAAAATCTTGTGTCAAATTGTGTGGATGTGATTTTGATTTATGAATGAATACTTATTTTCTTTTCAAGTAATCAAATAATAATTTAGAATATTTAATTTTAAGGGTTTTAAATACTAAGGGCTTGAAGTTTGATGTTTTGGGAGCAACTAATTCACCCCCCCCCCCCACNCCCCCCCCCCCCCCACTCTTAGTTGTTCGTTGTCATACTATCAATAATTGGTATTAGAACCTCGTCCTTTGAAGGAATCCTGACAAATTAAGGGAGATTTGATATGGCAGCTTACAAGAAGGATAGTCCAAGGTTTAAAGGCACAAACTACCCCATATGGAAAGGTCGGATGATCACTCATCTAAGATGCATTGGAGAAGATTACTGGACCATCACAAAGAACGCCTACAGATCTATCTACGGGTACACTAGATAAAAAGAAGAAATTTGAGTATAACATCAAAGAAAAAGAAATATTGTTGAGCGCTCTATCAGATATAGAGCACACAAATATGATGGAATTGGAGATTGCTCATCAGATTTGGACAAAGATAAAAACTCTTCATGAAGGAGATGCATGTGTCGAGAAAGCCAAGCCACAAAGCCTGAAAGGAAGATATGAATCTTTGAGAATGTTTGAGGATGAGAACATCAACTCTTACATGTTGAAGATAAATGAATTAGTCTGTAGCATCAAATTTGCTAGTGGTGTATTGGATGAAGGAGAGATTGTTTCAAAAGTCTTGAGATCTCTACCTCCCACATACAAGAGAAAAGTTGTTTTTAAAATCAGAACTGTGTTGTTGTGACAAGAGATACATTGGTTGGAAAATTATTTTATTTTTAAATAAGTGAGTTTGGTGATTCTTTTACCAAATTTGAATCAACTTTCAAGGCTACAACATCAGGAAGAGACATGCATAGATCATATCTAGGTGAAAGATCTACATAAAGAGTATCAAGATTTGAAAATGAGATGAGAGAAATTGAAGAAGAGGAGAAAGAAATTCAGGAACTGGAAGCATTGGTTGCAAGGAGACTATCAAAAGGATCTGGTAAGAAAAAATGAAAAATGAATTTTAAATGTTTTTTGTTGCAAGAAGATAGGACATTATGCCTCTAGATGGTGGGAGAGATTTCCTAAGCATCAGTCTGAAAATTTTAAAGATGAGAAAAAATTTCATTATGTTGTTGATAGTAAAGGAGTCACTGATGATGAATCTGAAAATGTTAAGAGTAACGATGAACTTGTGTATGTTATTATTAAAGATGGTGAATCTAAATCTATAGATCTTATTCCCAACGATTCTGCTAGATGTGTTGTTGAAGAAAAGGCCTTAGTTGCTCAAGTCATCAAAGGGGATGAATGGATTATTGATAGTGGTTTCTCTCATCATATGACCAATGACAAGGATAAAGTATTAAGCTTTGAGAGGTATGATGGTGGAATGGTAAGATGGGGAAATAATTCTAGTGGCATGATCAGAGGAAAAGGATCTATCTCTTTGGATGGTAAGACCACTACTGAAGAAGTGTTTTATGTAGAAGGCTTAAAGCACAATCTTATCTGTGTTGTACAGCTGATGGACAAGGGATATGGATTGCACTTCAAGGATGAAAGTTGAAAAATTGTAAATGATTGTGGAATAGAGATTGCTACTAGCTCAAAAACAAAAGGTAATGTATTCCATTTAAATGGTGGTCAAAATACTTGTTTGATTGCACAAATTGATGAAAGTTGGTTATGGCACAAAATATTATGTCATGTAAATTTTGAAAATATTATGACATTGAATTCCAACATGTTGTTAGAGATCTACCCAAAGTGAAGAAGCCTATCAATGCTACTTGCAAGGAGTGCCAATTAAGTAAGAAAACAAGAACTACTTTCATATCCAAAGCTGAAAATTTTAATGGTTTCTTGATCTAGTACATGTTGATTTGTGTGGACCAACAAAGATAAGGAGTATGCAAGGTGATAGATATTTTATGCTACTTATTGATGACTACTCTAGAATGGTTTGGGTTACCTTCTTGAAAGAAAAATCTAAAGAACTTGATAAGTTCAAGGTCTTTAAGAATCTGGTTGAGCTTGAGACAAGATTAAAAGTGAAGTGTTTGAGATCAGATAGAGGTGGTGAATTCACATCTAGTGAGTTCAACTCCTTTTGTGAAAGACATGGAATCAAGGGCGGTTCTTAGCCCCGCGAACACCACAACAAAATTGAGTTTTTGAAAGGAAGAACATGTCAATTTTTTATACTGCAAGAACAATGATGATGGAAGAAAAAGTTTTGCAGATGTTTTGGAAAGAGGCAGTGAACACTGCAGTCTATACTCTTAATCGAGTACAAATAAAAGGAGATACAGGTAAGACACCCTATGAACTTTGGTGTGGAAATATTCCTATTGTTAAGTACTTTAGAATATTTGGTAGTAAATGATATCAAGAGATATGAGGATATTGGAAAGTTTGATGCCACACTACAACATTTGAGACTATTTTTTGATGGCTATGTGTCGCTTTTCTGACACTGTCCCGTCGGCCAAGCGACAAAGACCAGTGTTGCAGTTTTGGTGTCAGAAACAATGACAGTTATACCATATGTCGTTATTGCGACGGTAATAACCGTCGCAATACGAGCCGGCTATGATGGTTATCATGTTGTCATTACATGTTTTAGTTGTCACTTTTACGACACGTAGGCGTCGCATTTTTTGTGTTACCCGTCGCAGTTTGCACCGTCTAAAAACTTCAGGATGTCGTCGTTACAGTTTGTGGGTGTTGCAATTACGACAGACATGCGACAAATTTGCTATACATGCGACGTTGATCTGTCAGCAATATCCGATGTTGTGACGTTGCATGTATAGCAAATTCGTCGTGCGTCTATCGTAATTTACAATGGTCAACCAAAAAAAAGTGACGTCTAGGTGTTGCAATATTTTATTTGTCGCTATTACGACACCTAGGCGTCGCAGATTGCACCGTCTTAAAACTTCGGCATGTCATCGTTACAATTATTTGGTGTAGCAATTACGACAGATGTGCGATGAATTTACTATACATGCGACGTCTAGCCATCGGCAATTTCTGACGGTTCGACGTCGCATGTATTTTTTAAGTGTTGCTTTAAAGTTTTTAAGAGTTTAGTGATATCCTAGTGGATAAAAGGGAGAACCCAATGTCCTCCCAATTGTGATAGCATATCTATAAATGGAGGACATGAATATAATTTATGCTGGAATTCTCAGTGTATTAAATATTTTATGCTTTTCGAACAACTATATGCTACTAGGAGAAATCGCATGCATCTTTAAAGTGTGTTTTTGTAACTGACAATGCTTCTCAGTCGTGTTTTCTTGTTTGTTTACCATGGAATAACAAGAGACAAATGAGTTTGGATTGCTTTGTTTGATGAATGTATCCACTGGTAATTTTCTATTTAGTAATTATGGTTTTACTTATTTTGGAACCATGATTTGACGTGCTTTATTGGGATAATTTCACTAGCGGTTGCCAAATAAATGTAAAATAAATCATATTACCAAATTAGTTCATCCAAAAACTTGAAGACTGTGACTGTCTGATAAGTACAAGTAGGATTCGTGAAAACACATCAAGTGCCTAAAATAAAATAATTAAATAAAAAATAGAAATAAGCATACCATTCATGGTTAGTGATTCAAAGCTTCTTTTCCTCCCAGTTTCCAACCCCTGAGACATATCCAGAAACGAATACAACATCTTTGTAAAATAATACATAATAGCACAAGGGTATTTGCAAAAGTAACCCAAAAAAGAGAAAAAATAATGAGATCATCATCCATACATTTTTGTACAAGAAATACAAAACAAATTTTCTTACATTTAGTGAATTTCCTTCCTCACTACCTTCACTTGAACCTTCACTGCCACTGTCCCCACTGAAACTGGCAGTTCTATTTAGATCACTAACATATAAGTTATAAACATAAGAA
>MU228471.1:7301005-7366096 GCA_018584345.1 Thuja plicata | reverse complement strand
TAGCTTATATTGATATGATAAGTAAGTTCTCTTATATAATTGACTATAAAGGAATATTATGAAATGATTGGTTTATGAATGAACTTTTGTTTATGTCAAAGAGAAATGTTATTGTTAGATAAGAAGGGTCTATAGGAAATGATAAATGATAATGTAATTACAATTGTGGAATAGTTGTATAATTGAGAAAGGAGATGCCAAATATTAAGAGAAGTTTATATAAAAGAAGTACAAGACATTTTTGGTTTAGTGTAACCTGTGACAGTAACTCAATAAAATGATTCACATATTTTTACTCATGATTGATGTTAAGAATGAGTTAGGAACACTTTTGTTGGTGCCTTAAAATGTATCTAGTATGATGTACATCTATGTGGTAGGGTATGCAATAATGAATGATAATCTTTACCCTAATGTCTATATGAAACTAAATTTATAAGATAGTTTATAGATGTTATGAATTCCATTAGTTAGTTATGAAGAATGGATTGTGTTGGTGAATTAAATGATGGTGAATAATCATTGAAACATGTCCACGAGACAGTAACCATTTATTCTGAAGTGTTATAAATATATTAAAATTGTTATGAAGCTCTTAAATGTAATTAGATTAATCATTATTGTTTGAGTAGTTGCGTTAGGGAACCTATGAGGACTAGGAAATCTTCAGTTATGTTGCATTCATGTTTTGTGAGCATGTGTATCGATTCTTTTGGTAATGCACGTTGTAATAGTTCAAAAAAATTGACTTCATCTTTAGAGATTAAATGGTTAGTCCTCCTGGGTTCCGTGGTGGGGCGTTACACAATCTATATAAGCTTTAGACCCATACCAGGTTGTACCATGTCGTACCAATTGAATTGCAAACAGATTTACATAGAAAATTCAAGGCAAAACGTACAAAAATGAAGTTTTTCTTGTTTCATTTTCCTCTCCCCTTGGTTTGCCTGCATACATTCCTTTTACACTCAATTTCCAAGCTCCACAACTGCCCAACTGCCTTCTAACTTCTTAGTTTACAATGATGACAACGTTAACAACATTTTTGCACTTTGACAACATTTCGTGCAACTTTGACAATATTTTTGCACTTGGATAACATTTTTGCAACTTTTAACAACTCTGACAACAAATCATCTAAACATTCAAAAATGGTCTTTCATAACCCCAAATAGTCTCAAATGGCCTTACTTGCTCAAAAAAACAAAACAACTGAAAAACTCAAGTTCCACTTAAGTGAAGGTATGCAATAGTAAAATCACGCTTGAGGATATCTTCCTCAGTAATCCAGGTAGCATCTTCAATGGAAAGACCTTTCCACTTGATTAAGTACTTTATTAACTCTTCTGCCTAATCAACATTTATTATGTCATGTAGACTTGCTCTTTCATCATACTCCCAAGGTAGGAGATATTGGAGTTTCATCTCAAATGATGGTCTTCTCTTCTTCCAATTGTATTGCATTGGCAACTTCTCAACCTCACCATGCATATATTGGATTGCTTTGAGTTCTCTATCCTGTTTTTCCTCTCGTATTTGCTCATTCTAATCACTTTCTCATCTATGAGATTCCAAAGTTCAGTCTCTCGTTCATAAGTATTGGTGCAAGAGCACCCCTGGACAAAGACAATGACAAAGAGTATGGTCAAGTTGCAGGAGGACCTCCATGAATTTTTTAGGTGTGTTTTGGTTGGCCAAGTGCCAAGGGGGATCAAGAGATCCTAAGTATTGTAATAAGTCCTAAATGTAAGATCTAGTGACCTAGGATGCATTATAAATCCTATGGCTCACTATGGTCATTTGGACATGGGTTGGGTAGATTTGTGTTAGGGAAGGTTGAATTGATGTTGTTAACATCATATCTTGTTGAAATCAACCTTGGTTAGTTCCTAGGAGTTAGTTTTACAAGTTTTGCAAAAGCTGTCAAATGTTGTCAACAACATTGTTTGCAAGAAAAGTTACTAATTGCAACTTTTTGAAGAGTTGTTACCCAACATTCGCAACCACCCACATTCGGATGGCGCTGATGGGAAATTGTATAAGATTGTGTCAACAATCGTTGCAAAGGTGGTTGAAGAAGTTGAAGAGAATTGTATGAAGGATTTGCAAAATTGAATAAGTAAACTACATTTTACCATGTAAATCAGCTAGTTTTTGTTGGTACTCAATCCTGTACGGGTCCAAATGGTAAAACTAATATGATCGAAAGTTGGGAATGTGTCTTAGCTTTCTTTTGCATCAAACCTGAGGACTTTAGGTGGAGAAATAAGGAAGAAATCGTGTCACTATCGCCTAGAAATCATTATTTTGAAGAAAATTAGGGTTGTTGACTTCAAACCCTCATATCTCCCAATGTAACCATGGGAAATTCCTCTAACCAGGTTTAAGGAGAAGTATGGGAGTGTACTTTAGTTTGCTTTTGGTTGCAGGATGGTTAGTTGTAGTTTCAAGGAGAAATGACTGAAACCCTTGCTCGGCATCTCCATGTGACAGGTAGAATTGTTTAACCAGAAGGTTTCATACCCCATAACTTTAGATGGGCCTCGATTCAAAGCCTAACGTTGGAGGAGAAGACTTCTTCCAAGTGTCCCTAGATGTTCCCACAGTTGGTTTGGCGAAAACCCAAGTCTAGAGAGTACTTCTTTCTTTAGGTACTCCAATTAGGCCTCTTAGACTATAGAGAGGATTTCCAAGTTAATTGAGTTGTTGAAGGATCCAAGATCTGTCCTCTTTGGAAAGGTGTTGCCCCAACATTTGAAGTAAGGCTATGTAATTGCTTTGATAGGTCCTTTGGTGGTTTTTGTCACAAAATCCCATAAGGTGTGTAGAAAGGGCTAGTAGGAGACAGTGTCGAGTAACAGACGATGTTGAGTAACAGACGATGTCGAGTAGCAGATAGTGTCGAGTAGGACAGTTTTGAGTGTTGGATTGAATTGAACCAAAGGAGTGATTTGGTTGATTTGAGGGATGTCAAAGGAGTGTTTTGGTGTGTGTGAATGATTTAGAGGCTTGGGAATAGATTGGAGTGAACTTGAATAAGGAAGGTGCATTGGGAATACTATGTGAACAAAGGTACATTAAGAAGATGTTTGAAACAATGATCAACTCAGTAGGGGTTGTAGGGTATATGAATTGATGAGTTGGTGAACAAGGATTGAGACACTTAAAGGTGTAGGGCTCTGGTGTTGGATACTCCAAGTGAAAGGGGTAGGAGGGCTTGAGTGGATCAAGCAAGAACTTGAGAATTGCTTCAAGTTGTTAGACAACTAGAACTCTACATCAAGTATCCTCACTACTACCCATTGGAGCATTCTTTTCTTGGTTTACTAGATGGTTAGTTGCTGCCATCATTTGAGTTCCTCTGAGTAGTTCTATACTTGTTGTGACTCCTTTTGAAGTTGATAGACATTCTTGAACTTCATTCCTTCTTGCTCTATTTGTCTTCATATATGCATCCTTATTCTCCACTATCTTTATGTTTTCGAGAAGATATGTTTCTATTGTAACATCGTTCATTATTTCATCAACACTTGCTTTATGATCAACAGTAGGCATTCTAATATCTTCCTTCATTGTCTCTTCTTCAACTTGTGTTTGGACTTCTTCCTCTTTCCCTTCTTTTTATTTTTGTCATGTGCATGTTGTTCTCTTGGTTGCTTCACTTCCTTTTCTTGTGGCTCATTTGGCAACTCTTAATTTTTCACACCCCTATGGGTTCTCCCAATGTTCTTTACTTATTTTCTCAACGCAATCATCCTTTGCCTTCTCTTGGCCAATAACCCTATAGGCCACTTCACTCTCTTTTTCATGTGCCAACCACTTCCTTGGGTTATTGCTTCCAGCCATTGCTTCAATAAGAACTTACATTTTTCAAGACCTCTCCATAACTCCAAGAAATCTCTAGCCAACTCTGAATCTTGCTTTGTCATGTTTTCTTTCATCTTGTCTTTCTTTTTGAAACTTTCCTTCTTATATTGTTGTTGCATCTCTATCTCTTTTCTTTTATTCTTGATACCTCATCTTGGGCTTTCTTCATGTTCTTCTTTGCCTAGTCTTTTGGGACCCAAATTCTCTTCAACTTGTCAATCTTCTAACAAACCCTTTCAAGAAAACATCAATATTTGTAAAGATCAATAACCAATTTGTCTTTACCCAAATCTTTTGGTCTCTCAAACTTATTTTTGCAGACCTTTTAAGCTCTGATACCAAAAATGATGCAAAGGAAGGACTGCAAGCAAAATATAAGTCAAGTGGTCTTCCAAGGTTAAACCTAGACCTTCATTTTAGACTACTATAATTAGGCCCCTTTGAAGATTCTTGGGCATTCTTGTATAAGACATCTCAAACAAGGTTGACAACCTATTACAAGGCACTTTTGATCAGAGACACAAAATTTTAAAAAAAAAAAAAAGTATGATGTAGGGGTATCCTTGGGTGCATTTTATGTCATGTTGCAAAGTTCAATTTTTGAGTTGTTTTTATTTTTTTGAGCAAATGAGGTCATTTGAGACCATTTGGGGTCATGAAAGACCAATTTTGAATGTTTAGGTGATTCGTTGTCAAAGTTGTTAATAGTTGCAAAAAATGTTGTCAAAGTGTAAAAATGTTGTCAAAGTTGTCATCATTGTAAACTAAGAAATCAAAAGGCAATTGGACGATTGTGGAGGTTGGAAATTGAGTGTAAAAGGAATATACATGCAAACCAGAAAGATGGAACAAGAAAAACTTCATTTTTGTGCATTCTTCCATAAATTTCTATGTAAACAAGTCTATGATTCGACTAGTGTGGTATGGTACAGACTAGTACACGTATGAAACTTATATGGGTGGAAAGATAATTTTATTGCAAATGTTTGTCATTCTTACCAGTCCTAAAGAAAAGATTGTTTGGTTGGTCTAAGAAGTTTATCTTCCTGACAACCCTATTTAGAAACTAGGGTTTCCAGTGAGTAAACAATTCATATCTTGACTTTCCACAGTTGAAAATCCATGAAAATTGGTGGAAAGTTTTGTTTTCGTGTCATCTTCAATCGCTCGAAAGGGGAGCTCCTAATTCTTTCATTTGTAGAAGTTATGTATTGTTGTTAGTGTCACTGTTGCAAATTTACAGTCATAGAAGCCAAGTGAAGATGGGGTTTGATCAAACAAACCATGTTTTGGATTGAATAATCCAAAGAATTCTCTCTAACAAAGTTGTGAGAGGTTTTGTAGGTCTGTATTAAAAATTTTGGAACAAGTTGCATGTTTGTATGCCCATTAGACCACAAAGTGTTGCCTCCCCTACATTGAGCAATTGAAGAAGTGTTGTAACAATGCATTGTTGTAATGTTGGAGGTAAGAAGGGGAGTTGTCCCTGATCACAAGTGCCTTTTAATAGGTTGTCAACCTTGTCTGAGATGTCTTATACAAGAATGCCCAAGAATCCTCTAAGGGACTTAATAGTAGTAGTCTGGGACCTAATGGTAGTAGTCTAAGAATTAAGGTCTAGGTCGTTAAACCTTGAAAGACCACTTGACTTATATTTTGCTTGCAGTTTTTCCTCTACATCGGCCTAGAACACTGGATCTTGCTCCGTTGAAAATTGGATTCAAAACTAAATAAAACATTTCTTAACACTTCAACGCTCACTTGAAATTATTTTTACCCCCAGTCAAAGTGGGAAAGGCTTACCTACAAAGTAGTCCTTGACAAGTTATTCAATTTTGTTCCTTGAGAGGCAATATCATAAACAAGTTTTTGAAAGATGGCATTAACAAGAAGCTAGCTAAATCCTTCCACATCCAACTTATGGTGATGGCACAATAGCACATTTTCTTGATCTAACAAAACCAAATTGATCAAATTGAATACCATTAATAGTGAATCAAAATAGATGCATCTACAAACTTCTTACAAGGTCAAGAAAGCCGGTGTGAATGCAGAGCATGGAAAGAATATGTGAAGAATTAGCAATCATTCAATCTTATCATACACTTTTAAAAAAATAATTTTAAGAAAAACAATCTTTGGTTGAATTTTCTAGCACATTGCATACCTTCCCAAACAACAATTATGTTGTCCACTATAAATGTGCTTTTGATGAATCAAATTTCAATTCATGATATCCAATTCATATAAGTTTGTCTACATTTATAAAGATTCAAAATGTATGAACATATCTAATAATTTATATAAACTTTTATAGATAAGCTAACTCCCACTTTACCAATTGAAAATAAATAAAACTGCCTAAATAAAGTGGTCAATTCAAATCTCTTCAATATATAATATAATATAAAAATTTAAAATTTATTAAAAAAAATTCTCGCGTTCAAATTAAAATCAGTTTTTTAACCTTGAAGAATTTTTAAAATTTGTACAAATTCAATAAAAATATATGCGGGCAAGTGGCATATTTAAACCCCATAAGCCGCATAATTATAAAGATTCATGCCATCCATATCTTTGTAAGAATCAACTTTAGAAGTAATACAAGAGAACGTGAGATCTTGGGAGAGACAATAACAAACCTATGTAAAGAGGTGTAATGCTAATAGCATCTTAAATGTAGCGAAAAATAATAATGGCACCTTCATATTAAACAAGAGATCTTCCCATGGAAAACCCAGCATTCATATTAAACAAGAGATCTTACTATAAAAATAAAAAAAGCAAAACCAACACTATAATTCAGTCAGTCGCTACAGAATATGGTACTTCGCACTTGTGCTTAAACCTTAATTCATATGTTTGAATGCTGTGAATTAAAAGGGAGGTTAACCAAAACTAAAAATAAACATTAAGAGAGCATATTTTCGTATCATCAACTTTCTTTGCTTTAACTAATGTATTTGCTTTTTCCAAAAGGTGAAATGGAGTTTCTTAAAAGGGGCTTTCTGTTTCCATTGAACCTCCTGCGTCATGGGAGGGCATTTAATGAGAATTCCCTGGCAATGTTCATCAGAAAAAAGAAATAATGTGTCTCATTTTAACAGCCTATACGTAGAAGTTTCCAGTACCATGGCTAATTATTTACACAATGGAAGCAATTATTGTCCAACAGGGAGAGAGAAGATAATGGGAGGCACTTTGCAAGCACTTGACCTCAAATTTGGATCCCTCTCCCCACAATAAGAAGTCAATATCATGGTGTAACATTAATAAGGTTAGATTAGGGCCCGTGTTTACATATTTAGAATGTTGTCTAAGCTTACCCAAAACGGCCTACAAGCTCAACAGAGATTCCCAACTGAAAAATGATTATCAACAATTGTTTTCCACATTTTGTGTGAGGATATGAACCCCACCTATTGAAAAATCAAGGACCAGACCCATGGTGATCCAATTGTAAAATAATTAATTAATTATCAACTATTGTTTTCCACATTTTGCAAGATGATATGAACCCTGCCTATTGAAAAATTGAGGGCCAGTAGCCATGGTGATAGAAAGCCTATATATGTCATTGTCATGGGAAGAAGATCTATAGTGCTTTAAAATTTAAATTTACATACTGCTATTCCAAAAGTGCTTGGGGTTGTTTAAGAGCTCCTATATGAATCTTACACTGTTCAAACGAAACAATCTTTAACACCTTTTTGTTCACCCTCTATTTTCTTTCATAAGGCTTGCAATCATACTTACCAGTTGTAACAAGTACAGAGCCAAAATATTTGTCTATTTTGAAATACTTTAGTCTTTCTACATGCATTTTCCTCCATTGTAAAGCAACTACCATGTAAAAAACTAATGTTTAACATACCTGCATCTAGCAGAAATTTATAAAGGCGTCTGCATCTGCCTGTGGAGAAGACTGCAACTAAGATGCAAGACACCATGGCCTTTATAACCACTGCTTGCAAAGATGCCAGATAATAGAAAAGTTGAGCGAGGATCGCAAATACAGATAATGGAATAACAGAAGCTTCAGCACAACCTGGCAAGACCCAAGTTTACATTCTAGTTTGATGATATATTGAAACTTTTACGAATAAGGGTCATATTAGTCATGGCAAAGCAAGAAATTATTCTAATGATACAAAAGGCCCTTGCAAAAATCCATTTATATAAAATTGCATGCCATGAAGAGTCAAGAATGATGACTTTTAGAAGCTGTGTCAGGTAACATTAGTGGCATTCAGAAACAGAGTTGCTGATCTTGAATATGGGGTTAAAAAGAATCTTCAGTGCTTTCATGCGAAGGCAATCCTGGATGCTGAGCTTCAGATGGTCCAAACAATAATTCCACACAGAAACCAGGTCCGCATATAGATCTCCCTTTACGCCCTACTTTGTCCAGGTCCTGTTGAGAAAGCTGAAAAATACAGAATGCATAAAAATTATTAAACATGTGCTACTTCTTTATGACATTCATTATCAAAAAGAAAAAGTTGCCTAAATTACAACTACACATTTTAGCATACCTGTAACATGCTGTTTGTAATAAATGCAGTGTTGAAACAAGCATAAAAGAGCCTACCACCTATATTTTTATCATAGAAAACCACCCTTACATCTCCAGAAACCTGTTAAATCGATGTCAAAACAAGATCAGTTGACAAAATTTGCCCAAGGCAGCAAGAGATACATTAACAAGAAAAGATCAATTCTTACTCGTAGGGGTTTTTCAAAATAATAGTCAAGGCATGTTTTCTTGTAGATCACAGAACTTTCTGTATCCATTTGTACAACAAAACGGGGTTGCTCTTGATCAGTTTTCCTCTCATCCTCTTCTTTGCGCAGGAAGGAAAGATAATATCTTGGACTGTTAGTCCTGTAGTATCCTCTTTTGACAGGTCTGCAGTAGTTGTGAGCAATTTCTACTGCTGGTTGATACAACTGATATGGTACCTGTTGCAACAAGAGGAACATTATTGTAAATCACATTAAAAATAGAAAAAAATGCCGGAATTTATAAAGATAAAGTTGAGTTCTGATAAACGTGTTTATCTTTCCATTCTAGAAATTGTCTCTATAAACTCTGATAGCTATAATGGTTTTAATACACCAAATAGCATTTTACTAGGTGAAGAGGATAAATCTGCACTGAACGTCATTGTTTCCCTATAAACCTTGATAGTTATAATGAATGATTCTAATACATTAATCTCAGAAAAAGCATTTTACTAGGTAGCAAGAACAAATCTGCACTGAACATAATACAAATAAGATGTTTGAAGTTTTACTATTAGATTATAATATCCATCAACACTTTATTAGAGAACTGTAAGTAATCTCAAATTCTGTTTGAGATCAACATATATCTCAGAGTGTACTCAAAACTACAACCTTTGCTATGTGCAATGGATATAGAAAGAGTAACTAACAAAAAAGGAGGATTTAGAAACAAGTATAAACACACATACACAGTAAGTGCTACCAATAAACACACTGACAAGCAAATCCTCCTTTCCTCCTTTATATTAACATAAATGTGTGAGCATGGACCAATCTTAAGATATACAGTTTGTACCTCTCTTAATTCTGAAATCACAAACAGAACTTTGCTAATATTTATAGTATCATATAAGCGAATTCTTCGTAACTCTCTGCTTTTAACAGGAGGTAGGTGCACTTCAGGAGGCCCAAGACGTGCTCCACTTGGGAATGTGAGTATCCTGCCCCAATATCCAACATAGCGCCGTTGACTTGCAATTGAGACCTAGGAGGTAGACAAGAAGAGAATAACTTTCTAAGATATTTGGAAACTATAGCATAAATTAGTCTAGTAGTTCATTGCTGGGGTAAAGAAAACTTATGAATTGCACTTACTCCTTCATTATTGGTGGTTCGACGATCAGCATACAACTGCAAAGCCTCATCCACTGGCATTCCTGTGTAAACAAGGTATGCACATACCATCAACCCTGTTCGGCCTTTGCCTGCCTGCCATAAGAAGTGGACACAAAAAATAATCATAACTGAAACCACACAACTAAGAGGTGACTTATTTATGCACATAATTATTTACCACATAGGATAACAAAAAAACCATAAATAATGTTAAAGAGAGGTGCAGCAGAAGCAGATTTTTGTTTTAATCTTCTGTCATGAAGACAAATATTGGAGCTAACAAGATGTACAATCATAAATCTTCAGATTAATCTCTAAAGAAGCTGGTGGGTTAACTTTTACCATGCAATGTATGACTGCCACATTTTGAGGATCACTTGAAAGCCAAGAATATACACTCTCACAAAACAGCTTCATTAATGATAATGGAGGGACATGATTGTCATCAAATGGGAAAACTTCCACATGACCATGAAAGTGTACTGGATCATATGATTCTTCTATACAAAGATTGTACACCTGCAACAGTAGGTAACGAGGGAAATAAATAATTTATAGGTTAAAAGCATGAATGAAATTTTATTTCAACTAGACATAACACACAATTGTCATGATTATCAAAGACAGATAACTGGAGTCGAACTCATCTCTAAAGCCAGAATGGAAGAAGCTGTGACTGAAGATTACTGAATGTAGACAAAACATGGAGATTGTAAAAGAAAAGAAGGATAAAGAATATGTCAATTGTATATATCTGTAACTTGTAAAGTGATAAAGTATCACTAAGCTCGCAAGATGAAGAGCGAGTTCCTGTATAATTGTATTTTGTTTATATGCTGATCTTTTTCAAAGATCTGATCTAGACTGAAGGTTTTCTTCCCTCCATTCGTTCCTACCGGTGCCCACACTGAATGGAAGTGTAATACTTGTAAATACATTAATAAAAAAAATTGGCTACGGCCTCTTACTTATCAAAAAAAAAAAATTTGTCATGATTATCAATGACACTAATTATCAATTATGTCACAAGGATCATAGATACAAGTAGAGATTCTTTGAAAACTATATAGCTAATACAAGGTAATAAAATAATGAAAACATGACCCAAAGTTGTTCTAGCATACCAGCTCTTGAAATAAGCAGAATCTGTGACCTTGAGTATGCCCCCTAACTTGTTGACTATAAGAAAATCTGTCTGCCAGAATATGCCCCCTAACTAATCTTCTGTTTTCTACTCAAAAAGGAACAGGCTTTGAAGGACAACCTTAGTCTAGAAAACAAATGTGGAAGATGAATGCAAAAAATATATCAAGAATGTCTGAGTGACAAATAAGAAATGACGATTAAAACATATCTATATAGAATGTTTATACGAAAAACTAATAGATGTCCCTGAAGAAATAAGCTATGTAGCGGATCACTGAAAATCATAAGAAAGTACTGATGAATACAGTGAACTTGAAAATATATGGGAACTGTGTGCTTGCAAACACCTAAAATCATTCAAATGATAACCTTGAAAGCATATCTGGAAGAAATTTAGACCACTTTCCAATAGTTTAGTAACTATTCATGTTGTAAACAAAAATTATTAATTGCCCTTAATTTTATAAGCAAACAGGCAGATGATGCCCATAAATGAAATCAAAGCAGTTATAGCAGAAAATAAAGACAACAATATTCCGATACATTTAAAAACACAATATTTTGCAGTTAAAACAACATGCAAAAGGGAAGCTTGAAATCAAATTTCTGATGACAAATCGATACACATAAATATTCTCAGGTAAATATTGGGACACCACCAAGCCCAATCCTGGGTGGGGGTCATTGATAAGCTTCATCACGGTACCCACAACACCAGATTATCATAGCACCCATTTATCAGAAAGGTCTGATCTGGGCAACAGACAGTATTCGCATGGTGCAGGATTTGAAGCTATGTCACTCCAATACAAAAGCATTCCCTTTACCATTACACCACCACCACCAGCCTTTGGACAACTATAAAAGATGTTATCATAAGGAAAGGGACAACATAAGATGACAAAGAGAAAAAGAACCTGTAAGAAGACACGACATTTTGCCATCCACATTGAAATTTTGTGGAATATAGCTACAATTGACATCCCTTTTTAATTCAGATATGTTCTTCTACTTGAATTAAGTGCCCATGTTTAGGCATGCTCTCCTCAAATTTTATGTTTTATTGAGCTAAAACAAATAAACACCTTATCATTTTGTATCACTATTGATCCAACAAGAATCGAGGTTAATTAAGGAACATGGAAATGTGTTCTTTTCAAAATTTGAAAATGTGAAAGAAAGAATCGAGCTCAATTAAGAAACATGGAAATGTGTTCTTTTCAAAATTTGAAAATGTGCAAGAAAGAATCAAGGTGAATTAAGGAACATGAAAATGTGCAAGTACCCACTGTTATATGACAGATGAATTTGCTACATGATGAAAGCAGCCAGAAAATGTGTGATCATAGTGGTATTTGCAAGTATACCATGGTGTTTGCCCATTTAATGCAGAATTTGTATATATATTATGACAAACAATAAAATACCCTTGCGAATAAAGAAATACCAAGACAAATTCATACCGTTGCAAGTGATGAATTTTCTGTGGTGCAAGCAGCAATTAGGTAATTTATAAGGACATGACTTTTGATACTTCATTCAGAGTCTTGGAAGTTTTAGTGTGTTAGGTTACAAAACCGCTTTCCCAAACATTAGAGCTTTTCTCCACCTTCAAGGCCAGGGGCCTGTATTCAAGAAGGTAGATAGAGGCTCATCAACAGATTGGGGATGATTAATAGCCTAATTTTCAAAGTAGGTAATGTCTCCTTCACTTTGGGCTATTAGCAAATCAAATAACATATGGCATTCTGTACACTTGACCCCAACTGCTGTCACTAGATCAAACATAACTAGCTGCATTAATACCTCTACATAGCTTATAAAATCTTGCACATGCACCTGCAAATATCAGCTTCACTATAATCCCTTAAGGTGTTTTTGTTTGTCATTGCATACACAATGGCATGGTGTAGACACACTGGTTGTGTTTCTCTAAAGAAATAACAGTTTTGGTTTGCTTAAAATAGTTCCCTAATTTCAAAGTTTGTAATAATAAACCACAAACGTATAAAACCTAATCTACTCCTACAACTAACCAAAACAGAGATATTGTAAATGAAAATGTTTGATCTTCAACCAATAAGGACCAATGCCTATGTCATGCCCCTGCCATATATAAATAAAACCCCAGCGTTCAAATTAAAAGAAAAATAATACTAGCAGTCAGCCGCTTTTGTGTGTGCAACAGTGAGCCGATTGGAGATTTAATTTTCAACGAAGTAAAATAGTTTGCATTAAAAATTAATATGCTTATTCATTATTAGTTTAAGATAATATAAATAAATGATTAAAAGTTATTAGAAATATTTCAAATTGTTATTAAAAGTTATTAGATTATTTTTGTTTATATTAAATATTAGAAATAGTTAATCAACTTTATTATCTATAATTTGAAACATAATATTATTATAATGAAAAATTATGCTTAGTTACTGATGCGTCCCAGTTTCGGCGGGATGCTGATGCGGGTGCCTGTGGATGCGGGTGCCGGAGCGGATGCTCTGTGGGTGCCACCTGGAAGCGCATCCCAGGCGCCCGGATGCTTGTGGATGCTATGCATCCAGGCGCCTGGAATGCGCTTCCAGGTGGCACCCACAAGGCATCCAGGTGCATCCACGGGCAACATGCCCAGAAAACTTTAAAAAAACTACAAGGATCATCTTCATCCTGCTCTTTGTAGATGTGGGAGAATGGACGTGCATATTAGTCTCTCTTAATCTGATTTCCCTGTGTTTAAAACTCTTGCTTATAATTATTTGAGAATTGAGGATCATCCACTCTATTGTGTTGTCGAAGAAAGGATTGGTGCAGACGCCGAAATTACTCCTGCTGAGATTACAGAAATACTGAGTTCCAAACTTGAGGATGCTGGTAAAACACTGAGTGCTCTGACTATTGCGTTGGAGGAAAAGCTAAAGGACAAAGAATCCAAGAGTTTGACCATGTAGTTTATTAGCGCAGACAGAAACATATATAATTTATTATTATTATATATTTAGAAGAGGTATTATATCGATTTGGAAGGACAAGGATGTAAATTAGACAATTACAGTAATTTGCGTTGGATTTCAATGAACTAGGTTTATACTTTGTCGATATCTGACTTAAAGACTTGCCAAGGGTTGAAATCCAGATGTTGAAGTGAGGAATATAATATAAAATTTATTTTAGTACTTCATTAAGTGTGTCTTTTTATATTAGTAATAAAGGAAAAATAGCTTTTAAAATATGTAAATTTGTATTATTTTGCATATATAATATATATAGTATATACTATAGTCTATATATATATATATATATATATATATATAAAGCATCCAAACGCACCCGCACCCCCCCAAAAAAAAATTTCACGCATCCGCATCCACACCCGGAACGGCAACTTAGAAATTATGACATCATCAATTAAAGAAAAACATGATGATATTCTTTGTCCATGAGTGTGTTATTGCTCCACTTCTATCCTTATCTACCATGTAAAAACATTGCATTAACCATTTGTAAAGTTAAATTATATTTTATTTTTATTTTTAATATTTATAAACTGCTATGTTGCATCGGTACTCGTACCCATACCCCTGGTACGTGTACCGGGTACGGGTACATGTACCCAAGTACCAGGTACTCAGTGGGTACTCGGTGGAGAGCATCATAGCTAAGGACCTTGATTAAGATTTCTGATTTTTGTTTCAGTTTTTTGTTTGCGTATCAGCTTGCTGTTTACCAAGCTTAATTCATATGTAATCAGTTTGAAACTTTGATACAATACTGATTAACAGTAAACTTTATCATTGTTCAAGCCAGAAGTTTAACATTTGCAATATGTCATTCTTGTATGATTTATAATCTTCTTGTTCATGTTTAAAGTTTGTCTTCCCTATTATGCATCTAAATATTTAGCATGTATTATTATTACAAACACATTGCAAATCTGAAACTGAAAACAATACATTACATCAGCAAACTCTATCACTGTTCTTGTTTTAAAAACTCATTGTCATGACTCATATTTTCAGATTTTCTATAAAATATTAAATTATATCAAGAAAAAATTTTAACATATCCAAGTACTCCAAGTACCCCCGTCCCCTATTTTAAAAAATAGTCGTACCCGTACCCAAAGTACCCAAGTACCCCATCCCCGTGCAACCTTCTTAAAAAGTCATTTTGATTAAAAAACAAGAATTTAGAAACTTATTTAATAAATTCAATTTTGATACGGATAAGGGCTAAAAAAATCGAGAGATAAGGGCAAAAAAACAGAAATAAAATTGGCAAAAAGAACAGATAAGAAGATAACATCTCAACCAAGAGTTTTGCATGATCGGAAAAAAAAAGACAGACGGATAGACTGACAATTTTCCAGCAGAAAATTTATTTTTCAGGGAGCAAAGCTCCCACAAATAGCCTATCGGCTAATTATTTCCCTGGAAAGGGCCGACCTAGGTTTAAAACTTTAAGGCATTTAATATTAGCGACTGGGTGGAGGCTGACCAAGGCAGAGGGAATTTAAATGATAAAGGGGGAAGCAATGCAATAAGGGAGTCAGTTAAGAAGCCTTTGGGGGCAGGAATTCCCAAATATAAATGAAATTAATTAGACGTTGAAGCGCTGCTTAGTTAGAAAAAGATAAACTCTTACAAAAGACAGTCATGTTGAAATGGTGTCTCCCTCAAATAGGAGCTATAAAAGGAAGAAAGACTCAATTGAGGAAGGCATCGAAAGATCAAAGAACAAGTCCAAAAGGAATTAAGGAACCAGAAATGAACTAAGAGCAGAAATAAATATTTAATAGCAACAAATAGATTAAAAGATAAATTTTGTGAATAGAGTACATTATAGGCATGTGTGTGTGTGTTCATGCCATAGTAGTACTTGTAGAAATTATTGATCTTTGTGAGTAATCTAAATGCTTCTCTTTATTAAAAGATATGTGATAATAGATTCGTATGATAATTCTTTTTGAATAAAGAGAAATGGATTGCAAATAGAAAGGACAGCCAGCCTTCCAAGTTCACAAGAGATGAAGGAAGACTGGCCTTCATTCTCTTATCAAGTATGCCACCCCAAGGTGGAATGGACAGCCACCCTTCCATGTTCATGGGCCAAGAGGTGAAATGAAAGACCGGCTTTCCATGCTCTTGGGCTTGATCAAGGAGGACGACCAGTCTCAAAGGTGAACTGAGGGATGGAAGGGCAACCAACCTTCCAGGCTCTTGCAATACGAGGGCGGCCAACCTTGAGATTGCATTTTGCAAATGTTTCACCAAATTCCTAACGAGATTATTATTGGAATCCACATTGGAATGACTATTGCCCTAATTGGATTTTATGAATAATGTTTAAATGGTATCACGATGCACACTAATGCTTAGTCAAAATACATGCTATCTTAGCTTATGATTTAGTGTCAATTTCCAGTGACTGAAATTGTCTGCAAGACCTAGACCAAAAATTCTCTTATAAAGGGCATTTCAATTAGTAAAGTTATACTCTTAAATGTGGTACATTTATTTATTTAATTGGAATTGTGGTTTTAGGGCAAAATTTAGGAATATCCCAAAAGAGGACATTATAGCCCACTCCACTGGGCAACTGAGTCATAAATAGCAAAGAGGAGAGGAGTGCAATCAAGTAGAGTACTAACAAAACCATACATGTTTTCATATACAAATAAAACATTACATTTTATTGCAACAAACATACTCAATGATCCATAATCAAAACTACAAAGACCCATGTGGAACCAAGGAATGGTTATTACAAATCATTTGTAATACATTGGGTGCTATCACCAATGTATCAAACCTTAGTTTCACTCATACCAACACATGTGGCAAGAAGAAATAAATAACAATGCTTATATTATTTCCCTGAATATCAGCAAACATTGACAGAGACATACTATCACAAAAGATATGCATTTGTAGACTCTTTCCACACTGAAAAAGATACATTTAATTATTTACAGTCGAACAAACAAAGTTTGATGCCCTAGAATAACCTATTAAACTATTCCAGCAAAAAAATTGTTGAACAACTAACCCTTCATCTGAACAATTAATTGATATACATAGATCTCTGGTTGTGATCCCCAATCTGCAATAAAAGCACCTCAAGACTGTAAGATTGTGATATCGTGAAGAAACATATCACTCTCTAGTTGCAGTCGTCATTCTTCTGACAGTTGTATCCTCAAGCGCGTGAAAATTGCTTGCAAAATGTCAAAATCCACAAAAGCGGCACAGGAGAACACACAACAAACGTAAAAATCCTCTTTCCATTTATTACACCCATGGATTTGACATGTCGGGACTTGTCAATCAGGAAACTCCACTACAAAAGCATCACTAGTGGGGGGGACCATGAAAAGACATCAAGTCTACAAAACTCTAGATGCAATACAATCCATCCTTGCAATTAAGTCTTTTCAAATCAACATCTAGGTGATTAAACAATGAATTTTGGGCACCATTTGATCATATCTAAGAACAACAAAGCTTTCAGATCAATTTTGGGTTTTCAAGCCATTTCTACCTTTATGTCATGCCCCCGACCCTAAGCACCAGATAACAAACAAAATATATATTTGCAAGTCCAGGGATCAGCAAAACTATTCTCATAACACTCCCAATACAGTCAGTGAAATATCAATAATCAAGAAAATCAGCTTAGTTATAAGACTTCATAATTTTATTTAAAAAAATATGTCAAATCAGCACAATCAGGCAGCGAACAGACAGCAACTGAATAAGCACAAGTAATCACTTGGTGAACAACTATTAATAAAAGCAATAATAGATAAAACATTGTTTCTACTTTTGAATGAGTGGTTATTACTCTGAATCCCTTAACCCAGTGATCAAACATGCTTAACAACAATTAAGATTAGTTAAGGAGTCATTAAGAGTTTGGAAGAGACATCCCTCTTGAAGAAAGGGTGGCCGCCTAAAAAGACACCACCTTTCAGCAATAAGAGAAGGATTCTTAAGAGAGACTTGGATTGAAGAAAGGAATCGAACCATTGAGAATAAGCACTCATCCAATGAGTAGTGATCGATCCAAAGAAGGAAATGGCATTAAAACAGATCTGCCTAAATCTTAACAGCAGACTGAAATATATAACCTGCAATAATTCTATATTCTACAAGTATAGTGGTATGAAATAGTAGAAACAATAATTGTTGTGTGAAATGCCTATTCTAACTCATCAATCTATCTATCAATAACCCAGCAAGCAATTATGTGGAGAAGAGAAGGAAATGCAAAAAAGAAGAGCAGATACGAGTCACCATCTACGTTGACCACCCCATGATGGATGTGCAATGTGCCTGCCGCTTGGGGCCAAGAGGGTAAATGTCCACTCTTGGGCTTAGAAAGGAGGATTTCCAGGCACGCTATTGTGATTTTCTTTCCATCCCTTATGATGGTTGATTGTTGGAAAATCACATCATAAAAGGACGAATAACGAGACATGAATAGGAAGGGCAGATACAAGCGCCCCACTAGGTAGACCACCCCATGTTGGATGTCCAATGTGTCTGCCACTTGGGGCCAAGAAGGTAATTGTTTGCTCTTGGGCTTACTATGAGGATTGCTTCAGGCCAACCTATCATGCTCCCTCATTCAAACCTTATTGTGATTGAATACTAAAAATGAATATACATGTGACACGACCTATCTAATGGCTTATGATGAGTATATATACTTGTACCTATATGTGTGATTACTAACCCTAATAGAAATAATTGAGATTCATAAATTATATATATATATATATGGTTGCAGGACCTAAATCGGGATTTATTTTGTTAAAAGGCATTTTAAGCGGTAAACTTATATCTTTAACTATCTTACATTTATTGATTTAATGGAATTTGTGATTTTAGGCCAAGATTTAGGGCAACCCCAAAGGGGGCATTACCCTTTACCACTACAACTCACACAAAAATCCATACCCATTTTGATGAACAGTAATTTCTAGATGACAGAAACCCTAATCCGAAATGTGATGACATCAGCCCTAGTCATAAACAATCCACTAAACATGTAGAGAAGTAGGTGAGCATGATAGTGAAAAATGACAATAGTGTTGGACTTCGTGGATCAAGGATGACTTGTGGTTCATGCCTTAGGTGGGGGTATTGGGATTCGGGGTAGTGAGGAAGTCAAACCATGAAGACATGTGAGAAGGGGAAATTCTAGGGTTCGAATATAATAAGGAAAATGTAGAGTAAAATGTCAAGAGTCAAGGTTCAAGACTACCTCATGATAGATATCCAAGGAGAGGTTAGTCCAACTTGCCAATGAATATAAGGGAAAAGTAGAGTGAAAGCAGGGAACAAGTGAATGGTATGTTGAGATGAAAAAGGTCCCCGCTATCCCAATAAGGAACAAAGGGAAGTGGGGGTGGGCGAAAAGGCATGCTTGGCAGGGAAACTCCATAACTTTGCACAAACTTAGATACTTTAACTTACAGCCCACACACAAATATTTTTTAGGATTTTCACAACTACAACACATTATAGGCACACGAGTAATAACTGTGGATAGCTCATAGGAAATTTCAACCAAGGGAAACCTGCTTAAGAATTCCCAAATCAGTTATAAATGGTGAGCCAAGAAGGGTCAAGACACAAACGAAAGGGACTCAAGCAAAAATTGACATCCAAGATTGACACCCAACACAATGCATGGGAAGACCATGCCATGACTTCTTAAGTGGATGCTAGGAGCATGTTGAAGTTGTTTGGAAGCCATGGAGAAGGATCATGGAGTGGAAATATTGATGAAATTTAAATGAACACAATTTTCTCTAGAAGCTCTTTTACTCTATCTCATAGACTAAGGAAATCTCATGTTCATTATAGTTACAATGTCGAATTCCGCAAACAAGACATATCTCTACACCTATGCTCTTGAACAATGGAGCCTGTAAGCAGAGAGCTCTGCAAAATGTTTAATAGTATGATACACAATTTTCAAAGAACACAAACATTGAAATCTATTAGTAATTTATATTTTGTACATTTTTTTCTTCTATAGATATGCTTTAACCGTTCTCAACAAGAATATATGCATTTCCATAAAAGGCCTTAAACTAGAATAAGAGATGGCTATAGGGCTGAATTGCTGTTTGCTCTATCATGACAGCTATGCACATATTTGATTTGAGCGATTGATCATTTCAGAGTGCCTCAATCAAATGACACTCCAGGAGGGCATTTCATTCAAATGATCTATGAGTGATTCTATATGAAATCTGATTTTATATATTTCCCTTCCAACTATCCAAACTACAAAATCTAGTATCAAATTCAATGAGGAAACTTCCTATCTTAAGTTGAAAGAAAATAAGATTAAGATCGTCATCTTTCCTCAAGCTAAAAGTTCCCATTTTTAATGATTCTTGCACAAATTCTTGAATAGTACTCCTAGGTTGCCCCTAGCCCTCTCACTCAATCTACAACATGGATTAGATATTCTCAGTATCAAGGGCTCCTGGTCCCCTGTTACCCGGGGCACTGGTTACAAAGGCAGGTGCACATTACTATCTCTATTTTCTACCTATGGTTCATCTACATTGGGTGTTAAGATAAGCTCCAAAGAGAGTGCACAAGCTTCTTCCTAGGGTTTTCAATCTTGGCACACTTAATTCTAGGTATTCCACCATGCCTTCCATTTGCCCTCTTGAGGTAGTGAGAATGCTCCAATAAATTCTTCATGCCCAAACCTTGCTATAGATATGTGACAGCATCAATTACCAGTGTTAATCTCCAAACTTTATCAGCTCCTGTTTCATTAAGGCATTCTTCCCTCACATGATCATGCGTTTTGCTTCATAAGGTTTTGGATTTTGAACTACTACTGCTACAGGTTTAGCCCCCTTAGTCACATCCCTCCGCCTCCAGCTACCCCTTCGGCTCAGACACCCACCAACCCCTCTAATTATGTCAACATTGCATATATTTTTCAATGCTTGACTACTTTATTTCTTCCTATGCTTTTTCTTTCTTCCAGAGGATTTAAAATGGTGGAAAAGCCTTACCCTGCATATCAAAGCTGCAGCAAATTTGATTTCTACAACCCACAGCAAAGCAAGAATACAACAAATACAAATGCTAGCATAAGGAGAGATACAAGATCAAATGAGGAACAGATCAGAAACTTGATAAAATTGCTAACTGTCTGCAGCAAATAATACTGAACCAGTCAACTAGTACCAAAACTGCTAGGGAACAGTATGAAAAGCAAAGCTTAGCTCAACTCTTCAATAATGTTTTGTGCATTACAATCACACTCTACAGCAAATTCCTGACTACAGAATATTCAAATCTGCTTCCTAAGCTCTTAAAGGTTTTGAATCTCAAAGCACATGGTTTTACAAAATATTCAACACATGACTCCTTAGGAAAACAGAACATACAAATACATTGACTCTCTTAACGTATTTTTTTATTTTTCTGCTTTATTGAAAAACAATTTAACTGGTGCTTGATCAGCAACCATCCAGATCTGTCATTCATTTTATACAAACAAGACAACCTTGCAGGAAAATTGGATAAGGCCCATAGGCATTCTGAGAAAATTTATCATTTCGAGATAGGAACATCTTCATTACGTGACGGACAAATAGGACAAATTATATATTTCTAAAGAAAATGATCTCTGCTTACAAAGCTACAAATCACATTCAAGAGTTGAACCTATATAAAGAAAATTTCTCTGCAAATAGATACCAAAGTTTGATATGAAGAGCCCAGCAGAACACACAATAATAAATCCCAAATCATGAAATGTACAATAAATAAATAATAAAAAATAAAAATTACTATGCTGCAAAAAATCACCATTAAGTTATTAAGAGAAATTACCAAAAATTTGTCAAAGCTAATTTCAAATAGCTGAATAAAACTATAAACCCACTTGATCCAAAATTCCCAAAGAATAGAGGAAATGCACCTCCAAATGTACACCAAACAATAACTATTCACAGTGAGAACCCTCCGCAAAAAAAGATCAAAGTTAACTTCAAAGAGCTAGGCAGAAATGAATCTACTAAACCTAAGACTCCTGACAAAAAACGTAAATGGTCGCAGCTAATTTCATATAAGTAGAGAGAAATAAGCCATTAAAATTTTAAATCCAAAACTTCTGACAAGTATATAAAAAAAATTTCTGATTCTAGTGCCAAAAATAATTATTAACAAAAAAAATTCTCTGCCAAAAAAAATTACAGCTAACTTCAAATACCTAAAGAGAACTCAAGCTAGCAAATCCAGAATTCAAGATGGACAATAGATGTGTCCCTTATTTTGGTACAAAAAAATTTCTATTCCCAAAAAACTTCTCTGAAAATAGCATCAAACTAATTTGAAACACCTGAAACATAAAGTTCTTACACAGCTAAATCTAAAATTCCTGACAAACAGAAGTAATAATTCTCCAATTCGAGTGCAAGAAACCTATACTCTCAGGATTAATTCTCTGCTAAAGACCATCAAAGCTGCCTTGAATAGCCAGACAACTCAAACTGCTAAATAGAGATTCCGAAAATAAAAATGTTTCTCTAACTATGAATTAAAAATTTTAAAGCTGTTCAAATATTCACAGAACTTTTCTGAAATTGTTCTAAATATAGGAGTGACGATAAGTTACTATTCTACCTCAAAACAGTGCTATGACCCAAATATTCAATATTGTGAAGAAATAAACAAACTTCAAACCTCTTACCAAAAGCATTACTTTCTGCACAAAACTTTGGATTTTTCTGAGACTGCTGTAACGAAAGGATTTAGCAGCACATTAAACAGAGCCATTTTACTATGACCTACAAATGCCTAGCAATCCCAAATTTAACAAGAACCGCACCCGCATTTATAAAAAGAGTGAATTTTCCCACACAAGAAGGGGACATTAGATTCAGCCAAGGATCAAGGATTTTCACTTTATGCTAAAAAATGAAAATTGAAAAAAAAAAAGAACATGCAATCCAAATCTCATACCAGAAATAATTAAATATTTCGCAGAACCTCATTTTTATTTTCTGAAACTGCTGTGAGAAAAGGATTTAGCAAGATAATAAATAAAGCCATAAAAGTTCATCCTGAACCCACATTTTTAAAAAGAGTGAATTTTTCCATACAAGGGAAGACTAAATTTGGCCCTGAGGATCAAGGATTTTCACTTTATGCTTAAAAAATTGATAAAAACAAACGAGGAATCCAAATCTCTTAATGGAAATAATTAATTACTGTGCAGAACCTCATTTTTATTATCTGAAAGTACTGTGACAAAAGGATTTAATAGGGAATTAAATAGAGCCATGAAAGTTCGTCCTACAAATGGCTAACGTCTCAGATTTGACAAAAATAGAATCAATGTTTTATACATGACGGGAAAAGGGAAAATAAATTTGGTCAAGAGAACCAAAAATTCTCACTTTGAGAATTTTAACGAAAATAGCAGGAAAAAAGTTAAACAAAAAACAATTTTCTTTATACTGAACATGTTTTTGCCTAAACAAGAGAATGAAAGTTGGATATGCAGATTTTTCATTTTTAAGGCAGTTTGACTCCCAGTTAAATATGTCCAACTGTGAAATTTTGAAAAGTTTAAGACGATCGATGAAATGTAAGAAGAGAATACGGCTCAAAGGATTCTGCATATGAACATTAAAACAACTTTAGTAAATTTTGGATTTCAGGTTCCCACAGGAAGACATTTCAACAAGTTTTTCTGTATAGCACTTTGTTACTTTTTGACAATTTTTACCTTGTAATGGCCGGCATGCCGCATATCAAGCACTCTCTTGACCTGCCAGAGAGGATTCCTATACATTGCCTTCATGTGTTCAGCGGGGAACGACATGGCCAGAATTCGATCAGTGATATAAGACATGTCTAGATCATATCCCGCCACAACCAACCTCCTCCGCTTCTTTGAAACGAGGTTTCGAATGTAGGGAACCCCTGACACAAAACTGATAAACTTGTGGCGATTGCTGTTTCCAATTTCCCCATCCCCCGGACCCCGTTTTGAAAACTTAGCCCCCGTTGTGCCCGACCCTGAATATATCCCTTGAAAACCCCAAAAAAATAAACCCACCCTGCAAGTTTATAAATTTTCCTTCCAACTTTGGCCAGCGAACACATGAATTTTATAAATTTGCCAGCTTTTGGTCGAAATTTGTCCTTCAAATCCCCAAGTTTGATAAACTTGGCAGTTTTCCTTCTGAATTCAGCCCAGGAACCCTGAGACTTTGAAAACACAACAGTTATCCTTTCGATTTCGGCCAAGAAAACCCTCGAATTTTGAATATTTAAGCAAATTTTCTTCTATTTTGGCCAAAAAAATATGCAATTTTGAAAAGTTTGCAGTTTCCCTTCCACATATGGCCAAGATTACCTGAGGTTATAGAACTCTACAGTATTGCTTCAAATTCCGGAAGAGAAACACAGAAATTTTGAGATTTTACCAGTTCCCTAATGATTGCCCCTAGAAACCCTGAGATTCTACAGCTATTCAAGTTTCCTCTCGATTTGAAATAGTCAAACCTGAGAGTTTTGTCAAGTTGACAATTTTTTGCAGATTTCGTATGAGACACCCTGAGAATCTGTAATTGCATCGGTTTCGTACCGATTTTGGCCAAGTAACCCTGAGACTTCAAAAATTTAACAACTTTCCTCACAGATTAAGCGGACAACCCATGACATTGTGTAAATAAGCCAGCCTTCTGCCGATTTCGGCCAGGAAAATCCTGAAGATTTGTAAACTTACAGATTTCAGTTGACAGATCGTGAGATGTCAAAAAGTTGCCAGTTTCCTGCCGATTTCGGCTGCGTAACCCTGTGCTATTGTAAGTTTACCTGTTTCCTACTGATTTCGCTCGAGAAACCCTGATACTATTTACCAGACTTCCTACCGATTGCAACCGCGAAGCCCTGAGATGTTGAAAGTTTTACAATTTTCACTCCAATTCCAATGGAGAACCCCCTCAATTTTGTAGAAGTACCAGTTTCCCATCAAAATTCACACTGAACCCAAATCACTATGAACCACTTAATTATTCTTCAAATTCGGCCGAGAAACCGCCAGATTGTGCAAATTTAACAGCTCAGTCCAACCTCGGCCGAATAAGCGAACCTCGAGATCTTTAGGATTTTGTATATCTTCTCTCTGTTTTCTTACTGCTTTCCCTTTTGCTTCAGGAACAATGTTTACGCTTGCTTCTCTTGCTCCGCCTCTGTTCCATCTCAGCTGCCGACCATACCACGCAACAATTTCCTTCCATCCAGCATAAAATCAACCCAGCATTTCCACATTCTCCGCCGATGGATTCGCAGGCAAACCACTCGCTTCAACGCACAACATTTGGATCCAAATGCCGTACGAAGAACAAATAAATAGTATGAATATTACAACTGCTCTGATATGATTGTTTCTGTTGGAATTTGTGATGGCTTAGAGCTTAAGAGAGTGTGGGAAACTGGTATTTTCTGCACTGCACGCAAAGAAGACCCGATTTTTCGTTTCCTTAGCGTTGACTGTAATCGGAGCTCCTTTTGTCGCCTGCTGTGTGTTTTTAGCGGGGGTTTTCGTCTCGGGGGATTCGAACTGGCTCCCTGATAATGGACCTGTACAAAGTTAAAAAATTGGTGTATATACTCCATAGTATGTGAATGCTCTGTATATGTTTCGAATCGCGGTGGAGGGTAAAAATTTATAAGTTAAAAATGTGTTTATTTAAGAATTTTGAATTACTAAAAGATTTGAGGACTTTGCTTTAATGAATGTAAAAGCGTATAGAAAGGTTTTCTCCCGTCTCATTCGCATTCAAGGGAAATAATACACCTCGGTAGGGTCTTCTTCTTTGAATTGTAGTGCTTTATTTGACTTTGTTCCATTGGAGGCAGAAGATGACAGGTATTTTTATGTTTGTTTGTTGTGGTTGGTTCCTTGGGTGTGAAGCCTCGCCATATGAAGAGGCCTAGCGTGGCACAAAGATAATTTGGTTGGCGTATATTGAAAATAACAATTAAGTTATATATATACTATGTTTTAAATTGTTTTTATGTTTAACATTTTTATGGGTGTTAGTATGAATGTTTGTATATTTATTTTTTGTGTCGAAGAGATGTAATATATCAATCTAAAAAAGTGATACATCAGTTGTCTTAAATAAACTCTTCATTACCATAAACAAAGTCTAACCAGACTATCATTCTATACGGACTTCATCTTCCAAAAGCTCAAAAGAAGTCTAACAAGACTCATTCTATACAGACTTCGTCCTCCAAAAAGCCTAAAAGATACAACCAATGTTCATCAATAGACCAGAAGGATATCAGCTACACCAAATACACGCCTAACAAAAAAACTATGACATGGCTGAAGTCTTTCGCAGTGCTGCGGCTTCAGCAAACCAATTCTTGAATAAAAACAAGAGCACTAAAAATGGTCAAAAAGTGTAAACCCTTGCCATATACTTGCCTCGCATGCACCTGCTTTGTGAAATCAAAAAAATCTTCTTTTTTTTCTATTGAGGATATAGAATCAACTGAGTACAAGTATAAGATAAAGTTGGATAGTAAACTGACTGTACTAGACCTATAGAATTTACTATCTTATGTTCTATATTCAAGAATATATAATCAGAATATGGTATGATGCCAAAAAAGATATACAAAGTTGAATCCAAGCTGGACATATACAAAATTTTAGTTATAACATCAGTGGATCAGACTCAATCATTATCATTATTTTGCCTTTATTCATTAGCTCCTCGTTGATCATTACTATTCTCTGCAATGCTTGTACTTGGAGTGTTTCCATCCTTGTAAGTTGTCTCTCCAATCCTGCTATCTTCCAACAGTGCATTTGGAGGATTGAGTTCATCATTACCAGACCTAATGCCACTGCTTCTGTTGCTATTTGGCTGAGTATGTACATCATTGATGGCAGTGGAGTTTTGAATGTCTTTCGGGAACAGTATCATGGCCCCTTCATCTATCAACCTCTGGAATCTTTCTTTTGAGACTTGTATAGTCATTGTTACCTATTTCAAGATGGAAAAGTGTGTGAGTTTTGGATTAAACTCAGTAAGATCCCTCTTCTTGGATTGGAAAATATCCTCATTTCTCTGTCTCCAAATGAGCCATAAGACTTCAGTGGTAAAGGTCAACCAAAAATCATTAAGTTTACTATCAAAAGCATCAACATAACCAGCCAGAACTTCATGCCAAGACAGACCGTGATTCTGGTTCCAACAGACCTTATTACCAAAAAAGACAGACCAAATCTTACCAGCCCATTGACAATCAAAAAATACATGTTCACAAGTTTCAGCATAGTTGCAAACAGAGCAAAAAATGAGATTTTTGACACCTTGGGAAACAAAATAGCCAATATCATGTTTTTTCAATAAAAAAAATCCATTTAAAGAAAATCTTCTTAGGTTCAACATGAGCATGCCATAAAAACTCAAAAACTATATGGCATTTATTGCAAGACCAATTCAAACCCCGTGCTTGATTGATATTACCAAAGATACTATCATTATTGTTAAGGAGCATGTATAACTGCTTGCATGAGGATTTACCAAACAGAGTGTCATCCATCCACTTAATGTGTTTCAAGTTCTGAGAAGCATAAATACATTTACAAGTTCTGAGAAGCATAAATACATTTACTAGGAAACTAATTACCCACAGTTTTTGCAATAAGAGTGTAGTTTTTTTCTAAGAGGAAGGAATGTTAAACTTGCTGCTCAACTCTGCCTAGGTGAGTATTCTGTTATTCTCCAGTATATCACTAATGTAGGATATGTTTTTTTTATGCCAACTCTTGGCAGAGCAACATTGTGTAAGAGCAAGAGGTTTATTATTGAGGTATAAGCCCCACCATATAGATTTGTATAGTACCGAGTATTAGGGGTTCCCCAATGACATGTCTAGAATAGAGGAATTATCTGACATGTCCCCATGCTTTCCACAATGCAGAAAAAACTTTAGAACCAGAGACCTTCACATCGAAGTCCCCCAGTAAGATATCAGTAAAGGGGACATTATTCCAAGTTTTACCCCTTTTAATGGTGGCATTGGCAACATTGTTTCTAATAAGTATTTTCTAAGGCTCGTTATCTATAACTGCTTTAATGATCCATTTGGATGCCAAGACCATACCTTGTTTTTCGAGGTCTTTCATCCCTAATCCACCGTGTGATTTTGGGGTGCAACACCATTCCCATTTGACGTTGTGTCTTTTCCTATTTTGAATGCCATCTGACCACAGAACATCTCTAAGAAATCAAATAAATTTTCCATCCACTCCCAATTCTCAATATGTTCCATACAATGCAATTTTACGTACATATAAGTAGTTTTGTATAGAATAGTTGATTAGATGTACATTTATTTAATGTTATATACAAATAATGAGGTAAATGAATATAATTATGATAAAAGTGATTTAGTAATTGAATAGAAAGTGGGTTGTGTATGACCATCCAAGACTCAAATTTTCTTGAACACCTCTTTGTTGAATCATCCACTCATAGTGTCCCACATTCAATGGGTTTGGAATCTTGAAAGTCATCCCACTCAGCTGTCCAGTCAGATAACGTAGTGAAATAATGTTATCTAGTGCACGACTCACTTTCTCCACATTTTTGGCAGACAGCTAGCCTTGTACCATCGGCAATTCTATCATGCTAACGCTCTAGATTTGCATCATGCCAGAGAAGCCCTTTGATGCGGAGAAAATGGCAGAATCTCTAATTATACACTCTTTAACTTTCTTTCTCTGAAAACATATACTCGAGGGTCACAATCCTCTTATTATTCCCCTAACAATCACATCGACACTAGTATACATTGCCCATAGTTGGTTCATATGCACTGGTTCTTCCACTTCCATGTAGTCTGTCGCCACGCGAACATTGACACAACTACAAGTCCGCCACCTTTTCTTCTCAAGAAAACCGGGAGCAAATCACAACGGTCTTCAACTATCGCTTTAGGGACGGTATGTAATATCCCTATCTATTCCAAAATAGAAATACTATTCCACGAGATCCTTTGTGGACTCTTCTCCGAGTCGACTGTCAAACACCACTAACTTACTAACTGCGATTACCTTACTTCACAGACTCTTCTTTGAGTCTCCTCTATCGACTTCCACCACCTTTCTTCATGTTAGAGGACACGTTCGATCATGGAGACAATATGGAATGTGGATTGTAATATTGCACGAGTCGGTCTAAATGAAAATGAGTTGCAAACAATTATATCAAACATTCAACCAAACCAAACGGTCACAGAGACAATCATATGTAATATGGAATGTTATTTTATTCATCCCTTTTCATATTACATTGCTCCTTTCTCATTTGTCGGTTTTCACTGCTTCCACCCGTATTCTCCTACCCTCCTATCAGGTATCCTCCTTTCGAATTGCTTAGATCAAGAACTTATAACCGAATGTAATCGGATAACTACCCAAACTAACTCTATAACTTCCTTGATAACTACTAACTCCTCTATCGGTTCTACATGAGCGATTAGAGTAAGTTCTTAACCATAGAACTAAACCAGTAATTGTATCGTGGAGTTGTCAACTTCATGATAATACAAACATTTTATTACATCAAAAACACCTTTTAATATACCAAAACACTTACGTCTACCCAAAACAACCCTCAACAATATGAAGACTCAACCTAACCAAATGCATGTACAATCCTTGATCTTTGAAAAGTTCCTAGTCCTGTGATGCGCCTGCATCAAACTCCTAGGGACCCAAAGGATTCAAGTCCCGTTGAATTTGCTTCTTTCGTGATTTCCAATTTTGTGGTATTATGTCGAGGACTCCAGCAAAAATAAAGATGGCCGCCAAGATCTTCAGGTTGTTCACACCATATAAACTGGGTAACACCATATAGGCATTATGCATGCCAACACCAAACATGTTAGAAAACCCAAATGGGTTGTGGCCATCGAAATTATCTTTGGGTGAGATTTTATCAACTGTAACCGTCTGCGGATCATTATCTAGGGTTGCCTCATCATAGTGCATAACAACTTCCATTACTCGTAGAGGACATAACATTGTCCCCTGTTGAATTATTTCACCATCCTCAAGCTCGTCATGAATTGGATTCTCAATTCCCACATCAGCAACTATCTCAACTGCTTTGTCTTTTACAAGAACCTTTTTAGCACAAGGTTCGTCCACAACCGTTTGCTCTTCACCAGCATCGGTTCGCCTTCCTTTTCCTTCCAATGGACAATCGACAACTAGGATCTCCATCCTATCATCTTCTTCACATGCTTCTCGGGCTTCAAACAATTCTCGTATAGCTTGAGTTCTTCGCTTCCCTTCTTCTAGTTCCATTTGCATTTGTGCTAACTCTTTCCGCACTTCTTGTATTATCTTCATTCTTTCTTCCTCTGTCTGTTTCTTTTCCTCATCCTCCCTTTGCTGCTTTCTCTCTTCTTTTTCTTCTCTTTTTATTTTCTCTACTTCTTTTTGTTTACTTACATAAACTTTCCAGGCTTTATATGCCTCAACAATTACTATCTCTGATAATGGCAACGCCATACCCAACACACACCAGATCTTCCCGCTCTAATACCAATTTGATGGGGAGCTCCTCTCCTAGAGATTTCTTGCTCTCTCTCCAAGACCTTCACTTGGTCTTCTTTAGGGTCTCTATCACTACCCTAACTAGAGGATACATATTTGATCCTCTAACACACTAGGAGCTCTCCACCAACTTCAAACACTTCACTAAACCCTTCTCCATATCCTTACTCCTTAATGGCTTCCTTGATCACCTAACCATCCAACTGACATTCCATCTTGTGAGTTGGTTCCTTGACTCTTTCCTAATTTATTTCAACACTCCTTGATCCAATCTTGAGGATCTTTCAACCTAATTCCAATTGGGCTCAAGATTCTAGTCTTTTAGGCCTTGTAGCCTTTTTAGGCCTTTTAGCCCTCCTAAACACTGAAAAGTTGGATTTTCTCTAAAAATCCCTCAACACCCCTAGAATCTGATCACATATTATTTGTGGGTTTTTCCTTAGAGATTTTCTAGGTCTCCAATTCCCACACTATCTGTACAGTGGAATTTTACCAAACCCCTAAAAATAAGGGTTTCTAGGCCATGAAGACTAGGTTGGTTTCTTGAACTTCTTTAACTGATCAATTGAGTTCCTCAGAACTTCTCCTTCCATAAAAAGGTTTGCACTTCAGGCCCCCACACTCCTTTGTCCTTGACTAACACATACCAATCAACTGGCAATCATCATTGCTACTACATTACTCAGTCACCCCAGCCAGAATAACTAGTACTCGCCTAGGGCCTGATTGTTCTCTTGCTTCCCCTGCATACACACACTCCACACACCATATCTACATATTATATACACTTGGCTTTAATGGATTCCAAGTGGTCATGGTAGTTTTAACCAGGGGAATACCAAGAAAAGCTATCTTTTACATGATTGGACCAAAACTGGCCAGTGAACTCACAAAATACAAAGAATTAAACAAAAGCAAACCAGAAAGAACAATTAACTAATCCAATGCCACAAAGATCTAAGGAATTTAATTTCAAACACTCTCCATGCTTTCATTCAATCCATTCAATCCACAAAAGTGTCGGATGATGGCTCTATATGTTAATTACACTGCAAATTGGTTCTTTCCAATAACCAGTCCGTACAAAATGAAATTTAATTGCTAGATTATGGTTGTAGTAACCTTATATACTCTCATCCCACATGTCTAGACGCTCTGGTCGGGGTTTGGGCATCATAAAAGCTGGTTCCTAAAATCTAGGAAATTTTGTCATGACAACTTTGAAAAGTTGTCATGACAACTTTTGTCAAAATGACACTTTCTCAACTTTGATCTCAAATGACTTGAGAACATTAAAATCTTAACAATCTCCCCATTTTGGAGTTTTGATCAACCCTTTGACCTTTTGGTTGACTTCTAGATTCTAGACCCCTAGAATCAACTTGACTCAACAACTCACAAACCCTAATCTCTTCTAACACTAAAACACACCTAAAACACACTAGGGACTTTCTAAAATAGTCCTTATTCATGGATGGTTGGCCAAACCAACCTACAATCCAAAATGACTAAATATCTTCCTAAAGACCTTAGGGTGCTCCTGCACCATCCTCCCCCTGCAACAAGCAAGTTAAGGTACCTGTGGTGTCAGGAACTCCTCACTAATTCCATGCTTCTAGAAGTCACTCTCAACTATCCAATTGGCTTCTGACTCTAGTTGTTGTCTCCACTTTACTAGATGCTCCATATAGATCTTGTGTTTTGTCTTCTTCTTTACACTTGAATCTAGTATATTTTCCACTTGTGGCTTGACCTATTCTAGAGTCTTGAACTCACCCACATCTTTATGCACCTCTATACTATATTGTAACTCATCCATATCTGGTCCCTTATACTTGATCAAATCCTTCACATTGAAGATTGGAGAAATTGTCATCTCCTTGGGCAACTCCACCTTTTAAGCATTGAGTCCATACTTAGCCAATATCTTGCAAGGCCCAATACTTTTCATCTGTAGCTTGCTAGGTACCCCCTTTTGTAGTCTTGCCTTATTCAGGAACACCATTACTAGTTCACCCACTTCAAACTGCAAATCTCTTCTTCCCTCATCTCTTTTGGATTTCAACTTCTGATTGGCCTCCATTAAGGTTTTTTTCACTTGTTTGTGGACTTCCTTCATTGATTGTGCGAAGTCATCAGTATGTCCACTAACTCCCTCATATAGGTCTCTAAAACCTTCAACTCCTGTACTTTGAAACTGAATCTCCTGAATGGTGAGTAGTCTCCTACTAAGGGCATCTGCAACTTTGTTTTAATAATATTAAATTCACGGGGATGACAATCGACAACTAGGATCTTTGTACTAAGGGCATCTGGACCAATGGACAATTGACAACTAGGATCTTCATTCTATTGTCTTCTTCACATGTTGTTCGGGCTTCAAACAATTCTTGTATGGCTTGAGTTCTTTGCTTTCCTTCTTCTAGTTCCATCTGCATTCATGCTAACTCTTTTCGCACTTCTTCTATTGTCTTCATTCTTTCTTCCTCCGTCCGTTTCTTTTCCTCATCCTCCCTTCGTTGCTTTCTCTCTTCTTCTTGTCTTTTTCTTTTCTCTACTTCTTCTTTTTGTTTGCTTACATAAACTTTCCAGGCTTTATATGCCTCAATAATTTCTATCTCTGATAATGGTAACACCATACCCAACACGCACCAGATCTTCCCGCTCTGATACCACTTTGATGCAGATAAAATTGAAGAATCTCTAATTCTACACTCTTTAACTTTCTTTCTCTAAAAACATATACTCGAGGGTCAAAATCCTCTTATTATTCCCCTAACAATCACGTCGACACCAGTATACATTGCCCATAGCTGGTTCATATGCACTGGTTCTTCCACTTCCACACAGTCTATCGCCACGCGAACATTGACACAACTACAAGTCCGCCACCTTTTCTTCTCAAGAAAATCGGGAGTAAAGCACGACGGTCTTCAACTATCACTTTAGGGATGGTATGTAATATATCCATATCTATTCCAAAATAGAAATACTATTCCATGAGATCCTTCGTGGACTCTTCTCCGAGTCGACTGTCAAACACCATTAACTTACTAACTACGAATACCTTACTTTGCGGACTCTTATGTCTCCTTTATCAACTTCCACCACCTTTCTTCATGTTAGAGGACATGTTCAATCATGGAGACAATATGGAATGTGGATTGTAATATTGCATGAGCCGGTCTAAATGAAAATCAGTTGCAAACAAGTATATCAAACATTCATCCAAACTGAACGGTCACAAAGACAATCATATGTAATATGGAATGTTATTTTATTCATCCCTTTTCGTATTACATTGGTCCTTTCTCCTTCATCGATTTTCACCGCTTCCACCCGTATTATCCTACCCTCCTATCAGGTATCCTCCTCCTTTTGAATTGCTTAGATCAAGAACTTATAACTGAATGTAATCGGATAACTACCCAAACTAACTCTATAACTTCCTTGATAACTACTAACTCCTCTATCGGTTCTTCATGACCGATTAGAGTAAGTTCTTAACCATAGAACTAAACTAGTAATTGTATCGTGGAGTTGACAACGAAGTTGTCAACTCCACTATAATACAAACATTTTATTACATCAAAAACACCTTTTAATATACCAAAACACTTACGTCTACCCGAAATGACCCTCAACAATATGAAGACTCAACCTAACCAAATGCATTTAAAATGAATGTACAATCCCCAATCTTTGAAAAGTTCCTAGTCCCGTGATGCGCCTGCATCACCCTTGTTTCCAATCCTCACTGTCTCGACTTGCAGGTTTAAGTTGCACAACTCACCCACCATGAGAAAATTGCTAACAATTGTTGCTTTTGATGCGTAGATCAAAGCCAGACTTCACTGGCTTAGAGTGGGGGATCATGCCTCTAAAGAGTTTTTCTTTTCTCTTCAGGCATGTTACTCCTCACCTTACATGAAGCACATCAAAGAAGGCCAAGTAGTGCTATCTAAGCTACCAAATATTCTTCAGGCACTTGTCAGATATTATGAGAAGGTGTTCACTATGTAGGAAAATTCTCCTAAGTGTTTCTCCTGATGTTGTTGTCCTTGATGACATAACACTAACTTGCTTGTTGCTCCCAACTTTGTGGTCCTTGACAAATAACTGATTCAAATATGATACATATGATTCACATACATGAATTGATACTTAATGAGGCACATATGAACTACTTGATGCATAACGGATTCACATATCTGCAGTGATACTTAATGCATAATTTGATCATACACTTAAGATGCATACTTAATGACGGTAAATGATGCATAAAATTCATGGTCAGTTTGGCACATATGCTGCATACTTGATGACAACAAATGATGCATAACATCATGGTTAGTTAGATCAGTGATATGGATATGACAGTTTGATCAGTTCCTTGATGCATTGGATATGTCTTCTTTATGACCATGTTAGCGTGGCGGTAATGATGGTTATTAGATAACATTGAGAGTGAACATCTTATGTGCATAAGAGGTTGAATATGTTTCATATTCCACATTATGTGGAACATTATTGAGAAAACACTATGTCACTTTAAATGACTAAGGACATTAAATATATAAGGCTTATACGGATGAATTTACAAGGATTATACATATTGTTAAATCCTAAGGTAAAGGAAATTGGCATGATAGTTGCTATACAAAGGGGAAAAGTCATATTTTTATAAGATACTACTATGGGCAGTATATATTGCATTCCAATCCTAAGACACTATTCTTTAAAGATATTGAATAATGTCAAAGGACATTATCATTATTGATCTATTTAGACACAAATGTGATTATATTATATTTAAAATACTCTTTGGTCAAGGCATAAAATATGTTGCACAAAGACAAGCCTTTTGGTCGGCATTGCACTTTGTGAGAAGAGCATCAAAATTGTAAATGAAATAAATGTTGAGCTTATTTCATCTAGTTTAAGTGATTTGAAATGCCTTTGTTTCAACATCCTTTATGAGATTAACACATTGCAAAAGTTTGAGTTTCATTTTGTAACCCTAAGCTTGGGTCTTCAAGCTAGGGAACAACCCGAAGGAGCCAGGGCATCACATGAATGAAGTTTCAGTTAGTCTTTGGTGGCGGTAGAAAATTTTATTGTTTTTGACAGTTGCAGTGAGGAATCATATTGAGATTGGGGAAGGATTTTGAAGGGATTTGAGATGCAGAATACATGAGTTTGTGAGGAAGTTTCTCAACTATATCTACATGTGTTCTCTTTCAAGGTTTCTTTTTTAAGCTTTCTTTGTCCGTGTTTAATCTAATCATTTGTTTTTAAAGAATAGTTTGGTCTTTGTCTGCATAATGTCTGAGATACATTTATTCTTGATTAAGGGTTTGAGTGGTTGTTTGTTTGTGGAAGTCTCTAACTATGATTTAAATTTATATACTTATTTTGTTAGGTTTTTCAAACCCTTCTCTGTTAGTATGTATGTTTTAAAAGATTAAAGATATAACTCGGGTCTTTTGTAATTCTATCCAAATGTTTGTCACCTGTGTTTATTTTTTGGTTGGGATAAAAGAGATTATATTAGTTTTTGTTTAAGGGTTTTATAATCTCTAGTCAGGGTTTCTTTCCTACAAAGTTTGTTGAGACACTATAATTAATGTTTTTCATTTCTATGCTTGTATAGTTACTTGTGTCGAAGGTCAAAGGGTAATTATATCAAACCCTAGTTTATCTTTGAGTTAAGAGTTTATATTTCTTATTGTTCAGGTTTTCTGACAAATCATTCTTTGTTAAGGGTTTAAAATTGGTTTGTGAAAAGAGTAGTTACTAATATAGTTTGATTATCATCATTTGGCCGAAAGAAGTTACAAATCGGTTGTGAAACAAATTTTGAAAGATAGTAGTTATGTTTCAATTCAAATTTGCAAAAACTTATATATGCTTCCTTGAGTTCTTTCTCAGTGTTGTTGAGCAGAAAAAACATTATTCTGAGATAGTTATAGTGTGTAATATACACAAAAGTGAATTTGAGTTTGATAAGAATCATTTTGTGATTGTATCAATTGCAATACAATATAACATTGGATATATCATATATATATACAATGGTATGTTGTATCAACCTTTTCTTCTGGAACTAAAGTGATGTGAGTTCAAAAGATGTTATGTAATGAAACAGAGATTGTACTCTGTATAAATCAAAATAGTAACTTGGATAGTGATGTATAGCCAATGAGGCACACAAATTGCTAGCGAGGCACTTTTTTCAGTGGGACATTTATATTTTTCAGTGAGACACTGTAAAACATAATATTTTAGATCAGCCAGCGAGGCACTTCGAGTGGTTTTATTCCCAAGAGGGTTTCCACTTAGGACAAATACTTGTGTCAAATTTGTGCATGTTATTATGCTTTACTATTCATTTCTCTATAGTTTAAATTGTATGATCAAGACTTAAAAGAGTTTTGAAATGAAAAGTTGTGTATGAACACTGATTCACCCCTCCCTCTCAGTGTTCATTGTAATCCTACAATTTGTATCAGAGCCAAACCCTATCTAACCAACTTAGGGGATTATTGATAGTGGATTACTTGTAATGCCTAAGTGCAAAATAAACAAATGTGAAATGAGAAACACTAGTGTCAAAGTATTCTCCCAAGAAAAGCCTTTTCCAGCTAATATTAAAAGTGATAATGAATTCAGTCCTAGAGTTAAACCTCAGAGTTTGAGTTATTTATAAAAAGAACTTGCAAGTGTTGAGGTTGACTTTGAAGGAGTTTTATTATGTGTCCTTGATGAGTTAAAGAAACTTTAAAAAGTAAATAGAGACTTAGAGAAGAAAATTCAAGAATAAAAGGAATTCAAGGCTAAAACTCTTCCAATCCTTGAGAGTGCAGAAAAAGTACTCACTGACTATAAAAATCAACTTGAAGAAGTCAAGAAAAGAGAAGAAGAGGCTAAGAGAATAATAGAAGTAAAAAAATAAAATTTGGAAATTAAAACCTTTAAGTGACATAAACTTGAGGGAGAAATTGTTACTTTAAAGCATGATCTTGAACATGTTAGAAAATAGTTAGAAAATAATCAGAAGTTTGATGAAAGTATAAACAAGTTAAATGAGATGCTAGGTAAGCAATGACAACATAAGGATACTGCTAGGATAGGATATGAGTTAGGGAAAATCTCTTCAGAAGGAAATGAATCAAAGAATGGAATAATTTTTGTACCTGCAGATGAAAAAAAATGATGTTTTAAGGTAAGAAATACTTCAAGAGAGAAATATATTTAAACCATTTTGTTGTTACTCCTAAGACTGAAGACTCCAATAAAGACAAAAGGAGAAATGAAAAGTTCTCAATATCATTATTCACTTCAATAAGGTATGACTATCCTCAATTTCATGGTTATTGTTATTCGTGTCATACTTATGGTCATAGAGTAATGGATTGTTGGATGCATACAAAGAAAGATTCTTATGAGTTGTTCAATAGAGAAAGTAAGTTTCTATATTGTAATAGTCCTAGTCACATATAAAAGTTTTGTATAAAAAAATTGGTACTATGAAAAAACTAAGGAAGGAACCTATGAAGGGGCGGAGAAGAAAACAAAATTTTGAGCCCATGCATAATGCAAAAGACTCATCACCAGTTGCATGAAGTGCAACATGATGTCAGGGGGAGTTCATATCAAATTTTTTATATATGGACCCAATTTCAAGAAATTGACAGTCTTTGTTGATATTTAGATAAAGTGAATAATAGACATCTATTTCTTAGCTTAGTGGTTCAAAATAATGACAATAAATGTGAAAGTGATTTTCTATTCTAGTGATAATCTGTTGTTTCAATAATAATTTGAGGTCACAAATTTCTATATTGTCGAAGGTTTAGATTATCATTTGGTAAAAGTTTTAATGCATTCAAGTATTTCAGTGGTAAGATATCATAACACAACCTTAATTCTTTAATTTGAATGTACGCTCAAATGGTACTAACATCAAATAGTGCAGTTGTGAACCTTATTTATACAGTGAAACTCTAATTAACAGAAAATGAGACATATGTATATCTTTGAAGTATCATGAGAATGCATTCTTATCTTTATACAACACATTCTTATCTTTATATGACACTTTATATTTTTCTAATTGATTTGATTAGCATCATTATTCAAAGGTAATCAATAACCTTAATCTTCATATCTTCACTTTGGTTCATGAGTTTAGGGGGAGAAATGTGACAGTTGAGCAGTGAGCAGAAGTCATTATTGAGCAGTTTTTTGATGGTTTTGATGATTTTTTATTTTTATTTGCAAAATTTGATGGTTGTGCAATATAGTTGATATTTAGTGCAAAGACTTGATGATTCTTGTATATATAAATTTCATTTGACTTTGTGGTGATGATCAACTTGTATTTGGTTGATTTTGACAGTCATATCATTCATGTTTTTTATGGATTGATATCATCATTTATGTAGTTAAAATTATTTCTAGATCATTTTGTATTCAAATATAGTCTTGTGTTAGTTGATTCAGTTTGACAGAGTTCCAGTTTTACTTCTTTGGTATCTAACAACTCTCCTTGATATGACAGGAAAGGGTGTGCACTATGCTAAATGCAGTGATATACTTTCATCAGATCATCACTTCATATGGTATTTGTCAAGTAGTCTTTTCATTGTCATATTATATATGTCTGATTATTCTTTGGAAATATGCACTTGTCATATTCTTGTTATGAGTTCTTATTGATTATGAGGTGTTAATATCCTATCTATGTTTGTATCCATCAAAATTGATAATTTATCAACCTTACATTGGTATATTATCAATATCTTATTAATGTAAGGATGATAGTATATTAGAACTTTATGTTCTATAATAATTATTAATGAGTTAATGGGACTTGATTGCAAGGAATTTTTTTGACAATGATGACACATATTTCTTTGGCTTCATAGTATATAATTCATCATTGTTACACGATGATTCACTCTGTGAATCCAATCTATTATAAGTGGTGGTTTCAATGATATTTTTTGATTGGTTGATTGCATATCATCAGTGATATCTTGCATATTACTATCGACACATTTTTTGTGCTTGTTATTTAGACGGTGACATTTGTTTATTCAGAATTTTAGTAACATATGGATGATAACATTGAATGATTTTCTATGGTGTTTCTAGGTATTTTGATGATGAGGTATTCATGTGATATTGATCATAGTTTCTAGTGAGTGATTCTAGTGACAATGGTATTTATTTATTGGTTCTCATATTGTTTGTGATATTGATATTCACAGTGATTTGGTTTTGTATTCCTTTATTTGGTAGTGTTCGAAACAAATTTGTTTATTTTCAGCAATTGTGTCAACAATTGTGATGATCATTCATTTGAACTCCAATTTTTTTGCTTTCTGTGGTATGGATTGATGATTTTCTGTGATGATGATAATTTCATGTGATATTTATCACCTTTGATTATTATTGGTTGTCAGTACAACGCTCAATGGTTATTCAACATGATGAATTTATATTGGTTACTTCTCTGTGATATGGTGTTTTTCATATTCAGTCTATTATGTGAAGTGATTTGAATTCTCATTTCTCATGGGTTACTATGCAGAGAGAGATTAATTTGGTTGTAATAGTGAACTTCAGTGATTTTCTACCAGGGTTTGGGTACTACAGTGATTGGATTAGATAACCTTTACAATGTTACATTTGAACAGCTGGTTTCTTCCACATATTGATGATGAACTTTGCTTATTCTAAACAACAAAACAAGGACATTGAGCCAATTTATGGACATCCAAGTATATGGTTCCAGCTATGTAAGATTTAAAATAGGTGGATATTAAAAATGTTTAGAATGTAGCTTATAAAATGGTTGTTCATTAGAATGTAAGATTAGAATAATGATGTGGGGTAGCAATTGAATGTATTGTTATTATTACTAGATAAATGGTATTGTTGAGATAGTGGAGAAGGTAAGATTGTCCTCTTAGCCCTAAATTTCACAAAGGAAAGATCCACTTTGATCAACCATAAGAAAATGGTTAATGCATCAATCGATCAAAAATAAGAAGGAAGAAGAAAGCCTTACAATACCAAATAATGGATGAAGAGTATATAATAGAACTGGTTGAAACCTTGATTTAAATGAATCGAAGACAAGTACTAACCTCAAGATATAACAGATCTGGAAAAGCCTATTTTCTGATGTCTGTGTCAGGTTTCAGGAAATTCTACAACCGGATCTGGAATAGAAACACAGAGACAGACAAAACCCAGATGTCTTTTCCTTTTCTGAGCTAGGTTGACCTTGACCTCTTTGGCAGGGTGCAATTGTACCCCAAAATGTTCAACCTTGACCTGCACTGCTCCGACAAAAATTCTGTTTGCGGATCCCCAAAGTTTGTCAAAAATGGTATCCGAATCTAAACTGACATTTGTTGTCTTGTAGCTGTACCTAAAAGAAAAATGGTTTTGTTTGTTGGGGAGGGGTTTTCCTTTGTCAAACCCGAGTTTTGGAATTAACATTAAAGTATAATTGAAATTGCATAAATAAACAAAGAAAATAAACCAATTCACCTTGCTTTTATAGAAGCCCTTGTGGAGGATTTGAATCCTTGAATCCACAAGTATGTATGCACCAAATGAATGTATAATGTAGAATGTAGGATGTCTCAAATCAATTTCTTGTAGATCTTCAACAACAATCTTGAATGGATCTTGGAATAGGAAGAGGCTTGCATAGACGTGGATGGAAAAATCTTCAACAAGAGGGCTCCATAGAGCTTGTATCCTTCAATGGCTACCAATGGATCTCCTTGATGAATTGAATGCATGAATGTCTTTGAATACTTGAATGATTGAGATTAGATGCTTGCTTCAATAGATCATGCATAAAATTTTCTTTCACACTTAGATTTCACTTACTTAGATGGTTTGTGCTTCAATTCTTTATGGTTAGAGAAAATGAGAGGAGAAGGCTTCTTATATATGAATCTAGGGTACAATATTCTAAAGAGGCCTACATAGGAGAATTAAATTCCAATTAGACCTATACCCTTATAAGTGGACCTATATTAAATATAATTTAAATATTCACTGCCTCGAAGACCAAAACAATCGACCCGGAAGCGGGAATTAAATCTTTCTGAAGCCCGACATCCGAAAACCCCAGAAACTTGAAATCTGGAACCTGGGTCAAGGTCGAGGTCAAATATGACCTAGGTTAGGATTGAGTTCTACCTTGACCCTAAGGTCAAGAATCTCCATTCTGCAATTTAGGATGCCAAAAATAGGTCAGAGAGAAGTGGAAAAGGGGGCAGAATAGGGGGAAAAGCCAAATCCAAGTCAGGGACCCATTCAAGGTGCTTGACATGACCCCAAACCACTTACTCGGAGGGCTAAACCAATCCAAAATGTAAGTGCTTCCATTTTCTGACTATACAAGTTGTTTGCACTTGGATAGTGATTAAAGTGACCATGCTTATCATTCAATATATTTTCATTATAACCATTTGGGACAATTTGATTATACAGTATTGGAGTTTTTTGAGGTTCATAATAGCTCTATGAGTTTTTGGTTTGAAATTTGGTAAGCTACATATGAATTGGTTCTATATTTCTATATTTGTGCTTATATATTTGTCCTTGATGCACTCCTTTGGCAACTTATACCGGTGATTTGATTCCAATTCTGAGTATACATGCATATGCATTATTCTATTTTTTCCTTTTCCCTTAAAGCAAAAAGGGGGAGAGAAAGTTAGTGTTTTCCACCAAGGAAAAAAGGGCAGTTTGTTTCTCCTAACTTTCTTGTCCTTAATGACATAACACTAACTTGCTTGTTGCTCCTGACTTTGTGGTCCTTGATGCATAACTGATTCATGTATGATTCACATACATGTAATGATAGTTAATGGGGCACGTATGAACTACCTGCTGCATAATTGATTCACATATGATTGACATATCTGCAATGATACTTAATGCATAATTTGATCATACACTTAAGATGCATACATGATGACAGTAAATGATGCATAACATTCATGCTCAGTTAGATTAGTGATATGGATATGACAGTTTGATCAATTCTTTGATGCATTGGATACATCTTCTTTATGACCATGTTAGCATAGCAATAATGAGATCATTAGATAACATTGAGAGTGGACATCTTATTTGCATAAGAGGTTGAATATGTTTCATATTCTACATTATAAGGAACATTGTTGAGAAAGCACTAAGTCACTTTAAATGAATAAGGACATTAAATACATAAGGCTTATATAGATGAATTTACAAGGATTATACATATTGTTAAAGCATAAGGTAAAGTAAATTGACATTGTAGTTGCTCTACAAAAGGGGAAATTTATATTTTTATAAGATACTACTATGGGTAGTATATATTACATTTTGATCCCAAGACACTATTATCTAAATATACCAGATAATGTCAAAGGACATTATCGTTATTGATCTATCTAGAGACAAATGTGATTATATCATATTTAAAATACCCTTTGGTCAAGGCCTAAAATATGTTTTACAAAGGCAATCCTTTTGGTCAGCATTGCACTTTATGAGAAGAGAATCAAAATTGTAAATGAAAAAAATGTTGGGCTTATGTCATATGGTTTAAGTGATTTTAAATGCCTTTGTTTTGGAATCCTTTATGATATTAACATATTGCAAAAAATTGAGTTTCATTTTGTAACCATAAGCTCAGGCCCTCGAGGTAGGGCACAACCAGAAGGAGCCAAGGCAACACATGAATGAGGTTTTAGTTAGTCTTTGGTGGTGGCAGAAAATTTAATTTTTTTTTCATAGTTGCAGTGAGGAAGGATTTTGAAGGGATTTGAGATGCAAAATACATGGGTTTCTGAGGAAGTTTCTCAATTATATCTACATGTGTCGGGAAGCTTTCTTTATCCATGTTTAAGCTAATCATTTATTTGTTAAAGATTAGTTTGGTCTCTATCTGTATAGTGTTTGAGATGAATTTATTCTTGATTAAGGGTTTGAATGGTTGTTTGTTTGTATAAGTCTCCAAATATTATTTAAATGTATATACTTCTTTTGTTAGGCTTTTCGAACCCTTCTCTATTAGTATCCTTATTTTAAAAGATTATAGATATAACTCAAGTCTTTCATAAATATATCCAAATGTCTGTTACTTGTGTTTATTTTTTGGTTGGGATAAAACAAATTATATTAGTTTTTGTTTAAGGGTTTATAATCTCTAGTTAGGGTTTCTTGCCAACAAAGTTTGTTGAGACACTATAATTAATGTTTTTCATTTCTATGCATGTATAATTACTTTTGTCAAAGGTCAAAGGGTAATTATATCAAACCCTAGTTTATATTTGAGTTAAGAGTTTATGTTTCTTCTTATTTGGGTTTTTTTCTAAATCATTCTTTGTTAAGGGTTTGAAATTGGTTTGTGAAAATAGGAGTTGCTAATGCAGTTTGATTATCATCATTTGGCCAAAAGAATTTATAGATCTGTTGTGAAACAATTTGTGAAAGATGGCAGTTATGTTTCAATTCAAAGTTGCAGAACCTTATATATTCTTCCTTGACTTCTTTCTCAGTGTTGTTGAGCAGAAAATAAATATTATTCTAAGATAGTTACATTGTGGATACACATAAGTGAATTTGAGTTTGATAAGAATCATTTTTTTATTGTATCAGTCGCGGTACAATATAACATTGGATATATATACACACACACACACACACACACACACACACACACACACACACACACACAATGGTATGTTGTATCAACCTTTGCTTCTAGAACTTAAGTGATGTGAGTTTAGAAGATTTTATGTAATGAAATGGAGATTGTACTCTGTATAACTCAAAATAGTAACTTGGAGAGTGATGTATAGCACACATATTGTTAACGAGGCACTTTTTGTCAGTGAGACACTGTAAAACATAATATTTTAGATAAGCCAACGACACACTAGAGGATTTCCACTTAGGACAAATACTTGCATCAAATTTGTGCATGTTATTATGCTTTACTGTTCATTTCTTTATAGTTTAAATTGTACGATCAATATTTAACTGAGTTTTAAAATGCAAAGTTGTTATTGAACATTGATTCAACCCCCCCTCTCAGTGTTCATGGCACTCCTACAATAAGCGAGATGGGGATTTGAGGTAATGCCTTATAATTGTTCCCTCTAAGCTCTTTAAGTCTTAAAAGACTTTTTTTGACCGAATTCCCACCCTTGAGAATCTCAAAGAAGTTTTTTTATTGTTTATGAAAAAGCCCCTAGTTTTGATGGCTTTCCCTATGAGTTCTACGAATCCCCTTGTCTTGGTTCCAACTTTCACAAGGTCTATCCAAAAGCTCTGTATTCTCAATATCTTGGTCATATTATGAACAAAGGAAATATAAAGTTCATACCTAAAGTAGGGGACCCTAAGGATATTTCCAACTGGCAACCCATGACCTTTCTTAATGTCTTCTATATGATGTCTCACGATCTGCCACCTCCTTTCTTAGATTGTCCACCCTAAGAAAACTATTTTCATTAAATCCATATTTATTCTGGATAATATCATAGTTGTGTGGGAAGGTATAGAGTGGGACCTTCACTCCAAATAGAATGTCATTTTTGTCAATATTGACTATCCCAAAGCCTATGATTGAATTGAATGACTTTCATCCTAGAGCCTTGGTCCTCATTTCATCCAATCTGTGCAAATTCTTTTGGGAGACACTTTGGAATACATCAATATTAATGTTCATCAATCCTCAACTTTTGGATTAGTTTGATCCATTTTCCAAGGTTTCTTATTGACCCCTTCTTTGTAGCTGATGGTCACTGAAGACTTTGGTTACCTTCTCGTTGTTTCTATTTTTGCAGGTCAAGACTAAGGAATTTACCTACTTGAGTCACCTTCTTAGCTTGTCAATGACCACTTTGAAAATGACTCATTCCTCACCCTTATTGAGGATGAGCACAATGTCCAAGTGGCACTCCAGTTCCTTGATACCTTTTGTTTGTCTTTTGTGTTGGTCATTTAATATCATAAAACCTAGTGTTACAACAATCCTTTCTTTTGGCTCCACCTTAAATTCTCTAGTATGGGTGGAAGTGGATTAGACAGATGGAAATCTTTCATTTTCTGGGGATTTATTTGCTTTCAAGAGCTCCCTTGTGGATATTTGGAATGCAGTCCTTGTCAAAATTGATAAAAAAATTGGCTTATTTGATTACTAAGATACTTTCATTGGTTGGTAAATTATAGATTTTTTCAAAGCTTCTTGATGCCACCCATATGTATTACTCTTTGTGTTGGGCTCCTTCAAAAGCTTCCCTCCTTTGAAAACTTCCTATAACAAGCTCAAGTTCAGCTTCTCAAATATTATTTGTGGGCCTTTACAACTAACCATCATGGATTCTATAGGATTGCCTTGGAATATTATTGCCTTTCCAGAGAGTTATGATGGCTCAGACTTATCTCCACCCTGAAATAGGCTCTTTCTATTTGTGCAAAATGGGATATCTGAGCCAATACTTGCAATGAAGCCTATGAAGTTCTCCTCAAGCATTGTATTTATTTAGGATATCTAGAAAATATGTCTTCTTGGAAGGGAATTATCTTTCAAACCCTTCTTATTATGAAATATGTAGTGCACATTCTATTTTTTGCTCCAACTAATATTCAAGATAGCCCTAAAGATTTGTCTTCTCCTATCATCGAGTATCTTGAATCAGTGGCCACTTTATAAGAATCAGTCATGGGACTGATTATCCTACACTTAAGGCTCTACAAGACCTAGGTGGGTGACCCTCTGTAACATTTATAAATGTCCACCAGACTTAACTAATGCTACTTTCAACAGATATCTCATAGCTAAATGAACTAGAATACATAGGGGTTACTTCAGAATTGGCACTGTTCTGATTGTATACATTAGAAATGTAGTTGAGAGTGAAAATAACTTATAAATACTCCTAATAATATTAGGTAAAAAGTGACTTGAATTATCTTATTCATCACTTAATATTTAGTAGCCATGTATAGATCAATGTCCTACCTAGGGTTATAGAGTCAAATACTAGGTCATATCAAATCTCATAAACATTTAAAAGCAAGAATAATTAAAACTAGTCGTATGCTAACTTTTGAAATTAACACATCCCTCTCATATTATCTTAAAACTTGAACTTAAGCATCCATATCAAATACATTGAGTGTTATTGTTTATACATAGAATTTTAATTCTGTCCTCAAAGGAGAGTCAATGGATAAACAATACAAAATATAGAAACATGTAAAGATGAATTCAAACAAACCTTGAGTTTATTAAATTCATACAATTGATGTACATTCATTGAGACAATTTCTCACCAATTACAACACTATGCTTACAATGAAACACCTATGTTTATCAAAAAGAAATATAATTGTATTTGAGCATCTTCTCTAGAACCTGGTATTCTCCTATGTACATGTTAATTCTACCCAGATTTTTAGTCCCTTGTTGCTCGACCTTAGAATCCCTTTTATAAGAAAATAAGGTATGCTACAGGCCATCAACACTAAAATCATAATATAACCGTGTTACCACTTATTCTTACTTATTTTTCATTGACCTATCATTTGCAATAATCCCCCTTAATCTTTTTCTTCTCCAACATCAAGGTTGTTTGTCACCATAGTCTTTCTTGTCTTTTGCATTTCCTTCTTGTCAATTGAACTTGAATCTTGAACTTTCTTTGTTCAAGGTTCAAAGTTCATTGTCGCCTCTTAGTGTGTGTTTTATTTCTTTCATTTTACGTGAAACAAGTGGCATGTGTTGCATAGTTGGTCTTTCCGTTGAAATTTGAAACATGAACTTTATTAGTTCAAAGCTCAACGTTCAACCGCGGTCCTCATCTTGCACCCTATTTAGGGTATTATTAACTTTTCTTTTTTTTGTTGCTCACATTGTCTTATTATAAATACGCTAAGGGGCAGTCGTGTCTTATTTTCAATTGAACTTAAATATTGAACTTTGTTTGTTCAAAATTCAAATTTCAATGGGTTCTCTCAAGCTTAGAGGAGGAAAAGGCGGCGGTGACGTGATGGAAGTGACAGTTGGCAAGAGGATATGACATCCGCGCATGACACAGATATAATCATCATAAGAAGTGACATTTAAACTATTGGAAATGAGTTGATAACTAAGAGGGGAGGGGTGAATCAATCACCACAAAATCAAATCCAAGTCCCTTAGATGTCTTAAACAAATGAGTCACTGTTGCTCGATTAACATAGGCATTTCACTGTCACTCGGTTAACATAGAAAATCTTAAGATACGAACTGTGATTGTCTTTAGTAATTAATTGCAGAAACATAAACCATAAAGAAAATGAAATGTACATAGATAACACCAAGATTTAATGTAGAAACCCAATATGGGAAAAACCACCAATAGAAACTAGTCACTATTATCACTCTTCTGAAGTGAGCCCTATTAGGAGCCAACCTTGTTAAAGGTTACGATAACACACTATTAGGTGTGACCTGGTTAGAGGATTTAATCACCTTGTAAGGAGTGGCCTTGTTAGAGCTCTTCAAACACTTCAATATAGAAATGTCACCTTGTTAGAGTATTTACAAAAGACTATTAAGTCTACTCTGTTAAGAGATTTTAATCACTATTACAATTGTTAGAGAGTAACAATGGATTGACATGTTTTGATAAGCAACTGTCTTTGTTGATTCAGATCTCTGTTCTAGATTAAGTACTTGATCCTCACTGATCAAATATTCTGTTGCAGTCCTCTGTATTTCGTCCTTAATCATAATCACATTTGATTTTGCCTTCACTCTTCATATCACAATTCACGTGCAATTCTACATCACTACTATTATCTCACACAATTCAATCCAATCCTGACCTTACATATATATGTTAAGCCTTGTCAAGTCGGCCTTGATATCCTTCCAAATAAATAATAAAACTCATGTCTGTCGGCTGCATATAACTAATTATCCATAAAATATAATCCATTGTTAGTCGACTGACACTAACTGTTTTGCTCAATCAATACTAAAATCCTTCAATGCTCGACCAACACTGGAATGCCCGAGTGAACTTGGTTAGAACTAAAAAACATTTTGGTCATCTTTAATGCCTGAGAGAGCTCGTTAGAAACTGACTATGTTTGGATGGGATTAGACATTTAGTAAACATCACTATACTTGTGTAAACATCAATGACAATACACAATTGAATATTTGTCATCAACAATCTCCCTCTTTTGCATTGATGGCAACACAACATGTCATAAATCAAAGAATTATAGAGCAGCAGACATAAGAATGAAATATTATTAATGTCCTTAGCTTCATTCTGATTCTCATCCAATTTTATTAATGTCTTTAGCTTCATTCTGATTCTCATCCAAAACTCCCTCGAACACTGAAATACAGATTTCTCCCTCTTACATTAATCTCTGTCTCTAATAAAGTTCTCCCTCTGTCATTAATCTCTCCCTCTTTCACCATCATTAATCATTATGACATACAGTAATCTCTCCCTCTTTGTCAACAAATGTCAAAGACACCAATTGACATGTCAATGAAATTGTAATGTACCTATATGTATTGATTCATATACAATAAGCTCTAAATATCTGCATCAACATGTTAATTCTGTTTAGTAGCTCGGTTGATACATCACTAAACTGTGGTTTAGTGACCCTTGGTTAGGGGAATTACCCCTAGCTTTCCTCTAAGATACAAAAATGCATCCTGAGGTAGCGGTTTTGTAAATATGTCTACAATTTGTTCTTTGGTATTCACATATTTCAATCTTACTTCTTTGTTCTGAACCAATTCCCTCAAGAAATGATACTTTATTGCAATATGTTTAGTCTTATTATGCATCACAGGGTTCTTTGAAATGTTAATAGCACTTGTGTTTTCACAGTAAATAATTATAGGTTCTGTGATTTCCACCTTCATACCTGACAACAATTATTTGAACCATATGATGTTTTAACAATTCACTATTGCAGCAACATATTCTTCTTTTGTTGTAGATTGAGAAATGCAATTCTGTTTCTTTCTTGTCCAGGAGACTAACCTCTTTCCAAGAAATAGTGCTCCACCACTTGTGCTCTTTCTGTCATCAACACTTATTGCCCAATCAACATCATTAAAAGTCTTCAAATCAAAGTTTCCTCCTTTCTTATACCATAATCCATAATCTTCAGTATCCTTAAGATATCTCATAATACTTTTGATAGCCATCAAATGATTCTCTCTAGGATTAGCTGAAAACCTTGAAACAATACTGACTGCTAATGCAATATCAGGTCTAGTGTGAACAACATATTGAAGTTTTCCAATCATGGATCTATATGTAGTCTGATTTACCTCTTTTGAATCATCATCCTTAGATAGCTTATGTCCAATAGGCATAGGTGTTCCAAGTGGTCTAGAGTCTTCCATCCCAAATTTCTTCAATATCTCTTTCATGTACTTTGACTGAGTAATGTAGATACCATCCTTCATCTGATAAACTTGTAAGCCAACAAAGAATTTTATTTCACCAAACATTGACATCTCAAATTCCTTACTCATAGCTTCTGAGAATGCTCTGCATAAGTCATCATATCCAGTAAACAATATGTCATCAACAAATATTTCTGCTAATAGTATCTTGTTCTGAGGTCCTTCTTTGATGTACAAGATACTATTGTCATTAGTTCTCTAAAATCCAATACTTATCAAGTAACCATGCAATCTTTCATACTAGGCTCTTGGAGCTTGCTTCAGTCCATACAATGCTTTGTGCAATTTGAAAACCATATTCCTTTTGTTAGGTTCTACAAAACCTTCAATTTTCTCAATGTAGACTTCCTCTTCAAGAATTCCATTCAAGAATGCATATTTTACATCCATTTTATATACCTTGAATCCTTTATGTGTATCATATGCTAGAAGAGTTTTGACTCCTTCAAGTCTTGCAATAGGAGCAAAAGTTTCTCCATAGTCAATACCCTCTTCTTGAGCATATCCTTTACATACTATTCTAGCTTTGTTTCTGGAAACTTTACCTTTCTCATTCATCTTGTTTCTAAAAACCCACTTAGTACCAATCACATTCTTTCCTTTTGGTCTAGGTACAAGAGTCCAGGTTTTGTTCTTTTCTATCTGCTCAATTTCTTCATTCATTTCTTCAATCCAGTTCTCATCATTCAATGCATCTCTAATAGTTCTAGGTTCAATTTCACTAAGTAAACATGTACCTTTTATTTTTCTCCTTGTCATTACACCTTTTATCTTATCTCCAATTATTTGTTAAGGTTCATGATGCCTTCTAACATATTTAGAAAGTACAAGATCCTTCCTCTTTGATTCTGGGCTTGCTCCACTATGTTCACCATACTCAAATATTCTATCATGTTCTTCTGTCTGATACTCAGGCTCCACTGTCTGAGACTCGGGTGTATCTATTTGTGACTTAGGTACCTCTATCTATGACTCATGTGCCTCTGTCTATGACTCAGTTTCTTCAGTCTAAGACTTGGTTCCCTCTGTTTGTGACTCATTTTCTTCAGTTAGCATCACTAGTTGCATAGGTTGCAACAAGGTTTGTGCTGATGAATTCAGTGGTTGACATGCTTTCTTTCCAATCACCATTGCCCGTGTCTTAGTTGTAGTATCAGGTTCATAATACATGAAGTTTTTGTAGTCTTCAAGATTTTTACTACTCTGCTCTTCATTTTTATTTGCAAACTCACCGACCTTTACATGCACACTTTCTATGACTTTATGAGTATTAATATTTAAATATTTATATGCTTTGCTTTTGTGGAGTAGCCCAGGAATATACCTTCATCACTTTTTACATCAAATTTTCCATTTCTTGATTCCTTCAAGATGTAGCATCTACTTCCAAATACTTTGAAATAATGAACATTAGGTTTATAGCCATACCATAATTCAAAAGGTGTCTTCTCAATACCTTTCTTTAGTTTAACTCAGTTCAAGGTGTGAATTGCAGTGCTAATGGCTTCCTTCCAGTATTTGGTAGCAACATCCTTCTCAATAATCAAGGTTCTTGCACAATCCATAGTGGCTATGTTCCTTCTTTCTGCTATACCATTATATTGTGGTGTACCTGGGGTAGATACCTGTCTTTTGATTCATCTTTCATTGCAGAACTCATTGAATTCATTAGAAATGAACTCTCCTCCTATGTCAGATCTCAAGCATTTAAGTTTCTTTCCTGTTTCTTTTTCAACTCTGGCTAGGTACCATTAGAATTTCTGAAAGGCTTCTGAATTTTCTTTGAGAAACATAACAGACATCATTCTGGAATGATCATCAACAAATATAATGAATTAATTCTCACCTATATAGTTTTTTATTCCAATTGGTCCACATAAGTCAGTATGCACCAATTCCAAGTCTTCTTATGTATTATAGTTCTTGCTCTTGAAGCTAGTTTTTCCCATCTTCCCAATTTGACATTGTTTGCATGATTCTAGTTCAGGTTTCTTTAGAACAAGAATACCTCTTACTCTTCTATTCTTACTTATGTTGACCAGGTTGTCAAAGTTCACATGACACAAACTTTTATGCCATAACCAGATTTCTTCTACTTGTGCAATAAAAAATGAACTTTCATTGAGATCCAGATAAAATAGATTACCTTTTGTTTTCCTTCTAGTTCCAACTAGGTTTCCTCTACCATCCAGGAGCTTGGCCTTACCATTCATTAATTCTACCTTGAAACCAATGTTATTTAGTTTTGCCACACTTAGTAGATTACACCTTAGTCCTTCAACCCAATAAGAATTATCACATTTGATTCCTTCAGTAAGAGCAATACAACCTTTACCTTTTACATAGTAGGGTTCATCATTCCCAAAACTAACACTCCCACCATCATAGTGTTCAATATGTTCAAATTTTGTTTTATCACCAGTCATGTGGTGAAAACAACCACTATCAATTATATAGGTGTCATTCTTGCTAATATGAGAATATAGTGTTGTCTTTTCATTGTCTCCACTATCTGACTCATCCTTAATAGCAATGTAAACCATTTCATATTCATCTTCATCACTATCAGAATATTTAGCAATATAACAAGATTTCTTACCTTTGTCCTTGTATCTTTTGTAATCTTTCTTGCCTTTATACTTGTTGAACTTTTTCTCACCTTTGTCTTCCTTGTTTGGACATTTAGCAGCAATGTGACCAACCTCATCACACGAAAATAAAATCAATGGTATTCTTCCTTTGTATTGTCATTTTCCTTTTGCAACTCTCCTTGCAAGTAATGCTTTAATGATTTCCAGATCCTCATCATCACTATCACTGTGAATCTATTTTCCTTTCATCTTTCCAAGGTTTAGTTTAGCTTTGAATGCTGACTCAAGATTGCTAGGATTAGGAGAATAATTGTCAAAGTTATCCAACTCAAAGGTAGATAATCTTCCAATCAATACATCTAGAGTTATACCATTACTACATCTCATCTCTTGAATAGCTAAAACTCTAATTTCATAGATAGGAAGTAAAGTTCTCAATACCTTTCTAACCACTATTTTGTCTTCAATTACTCCACCGGCAGCTCTGATGGCACTGACACTTTTCTTGATTCTTTCATTGTATTTTGTAATGTCCTCTCCTTCTTTCATTTTCATCATATCAATTTGACCTCTAAGAGTTTCTTCTTTGGCTCTCTTTACATTTGCATCTCCTCCATAGATATCATGTAGTTTGTTCCACATATCAAAGGCAATAGGGCAGTCCTTAACTTCAACAAATTTGGAATAGCTGAGTGTAGATGCTTTAACAATCATCATTATGTTATGATACTTCATTTCCACCATCTGATCCACAGACATAGGTCTCGGTGGTTCCACATACTTGTGATCCAAGAATTGCAAACTAATATCTCCAATAGTAGATAGATGTAGCCTCATCAGATCTTTCCATGCAGTGAAGTTGTCCTTGTTGAGCTTAGGGATTTCCTTTCTGTAAGACATCTTTGATCTTTAGCTTAGGCCTTTAAACCTTCCCTGTAAGAACATGTAGCTCTGATACCAATTGTTGGAAATGAGTTGAGTAACTGAGAGGGGAGGGGTGAGTCAGTTACCACAAAAACAAATCCAAGTCCCTTAGATGTCTTAAACAAATCAGTCACTGTTGCTTGGTTAACATAGGTATTTCACTGTCACTCGGTTAACATAGAAAATATTAAGATATTAACTGTGATTATCTTTAGTAATTAATTATAGAAACATAAACCATAAAGAAATGAAATGTACACAAATAACACCAAGATTTAATGTGGAAACCCAATATGGGAAAAACCACCAATAGCAACTAGTCATTGTTTTTCACTCTTCTGAAGTGAGCCCTGTTAGGAACCAACCCTATTAAAGGTTACAATAACACACTATTATGTGTGACCTGGTTAGAGGATTTAATCACCCTATAAGGAGTGGCCTTGTGAGAGGTCTTCAAACACTTCAATATAGAAATATCACCTTGTTAGAGGATTTACAAAAGATTGTTAAGTCTACTCTGTTAAGAGATTTTAATCATTGTTACAATTGTTAGAGAGTAATAATGGATTGACCTATTTTGATAAGAAACTGTCTTTGATGATTTAGATCTTTGTTCTGGATTAAGTACTTGATCCTCACGGATCAGATATTTTGTTGCAATCCTCTGTATTATGTCCTCAATCAGAATCACATATGATTTTGCCTTCACTCTTCATATCACACTTCACATGCAATTCCACATCACTACTATTATCTCACACAATTCAATCCAAGCTTGAACTTACATATATATGTTAAGCCTTGTCAAGCCGGCCTTGATATCTTTCCAAATAAATAATAAAACTCATGTTTGTCGGCTGCATATAACTAATTATCCATAAAATATAATCCATTGTTAGTCAACTGACACTAACTATTTTGCTCAGTCAATACTGAAATCCTTCAATGCCCGACCAACACTGTAATGCCCGAGTGAAATCGGTTATAACTAAAAAAACTTTGGTCATCTTCAATGCCTGAGAGAGCTCGACAGACATTGACTATGCTCGGATAGGATTAGACATGTGTGTAAACATCACTATACTTGTGTAAACATCAATGACAATACACAATTGCATAATTGTCATCAACATAAATGTCATCTCACTTGTGGGGAAGTACAATAATAAATATCGAGATCAAGTAGACATGTTGTCATCATTTATTAAATATTTTACCCGACACATTATCATTGATTGCAAATCATTCCACAATCTTTTAAAGAATTAGTTAATAAATAGTGGTGCTTAGTTCTTCCCTCTATTACTGTAAAATTCTTCTGGTGCAGACAAAGGTAACAGAGTAGTTGAGGTATCATTTTCCTTCTCAAATCTTAGGGAAGTTGCATGAATCTATAGGTTAGTTTCCTTCTCATGGCGCTCTTGTTCAAAGTTGAATTTGTTTGTGAATTTGAGATTTAAAGCTCGTAGAACTTATGCAATTATTTGTTTTGTTTTGTTTATATTATTTCCTGAGTACATCACAAAACTTCTTCTTCCAAATTTTGGGCGTACCTCTTGTTTAATTAGTTTGTTTCCAAAGTGTGACGATACAACTATCAAGTCAGGGGCATTAGAAGAAATTAGGAACAAGATCAAAAATCATGTCCCAGGTTCTATAATAGAAAAGATAATCCAGAGTGGGTTAGGAGAAGCTACCACATTTCCAATAGTGACTTCATGCCCATAATTGGTGGTGGAATGTGCTAAGCGCTATAGTAGAGAGGAGAAGTGTGTCAAAAATATGGATGGTAGCCCATTGGTTTTTATAAACAGAGATGTCATTTTGACTGCGATGGGAATTCTAGAAAAGGATCCCTATGAGAGTTGAACTACTGCCTCCTCCCAGTCTATATTTCTTGAAAAAGGCAAGTTTATGGGAACAAAATTGTTCAAATTGGTTGTTGAAGCCATAAAAAGGAGGATCTAGATTACCCAAGCCCCTTACTATAGATTATTTCAAGCCAGAGGTTGGGGAATCACTGTTATTGCTGAACAAAATCAATGAGAATCAACATGTGTATTACTGGAAAGACTAGATGTATTTCTACATTCAGATAACCCTAGACGGGTGAAAATTTATCGACTGGGTCGATAACGTTTTAGATGAGCTTAATCATAAATTGGTGAATTTCTCAGGAAGGTCTAGTTTCTATATGACCTCTTATTTATTCTATGTTCTAGCATGCACTAGAGAATGAAAGGGCATCTTCCATGAACCACATGTTCCCAATATGAAGGTGTATGACTATTACCCCCCACTTTTAGAAAGAGTTTTACACAAACAACTTCATGACAGTGAACGATATCTTTTCTGAAAAGTTGGTTTATGAACTGTAGGGGAATGTTGAACAAATAATGTCGGAAGAAGCTAAAAGTTTCATCAACACCTATGGAAGCTTCTTCATCTAGTTCAGGAGGTTCACCTATATACGAATCAGAGGGTTTGATGGAGAACCATTTAAGGTCCTGATATATTCCCTAGATAGCCATATCATTACTGAAGTGGGCCGTCAATTAGCTCATGTTCATAAAGGAGTAAAAGAGAAAAAGGGCAGAGCCAAATCAAGCTTTCCCATTGAACGGGGGTTCTACACATGCAAGACTTCCTCTGATGCCCTCAATCTGGAGTTGGAACTCAAAAGGTTGAAGCTAAAAACCTTCAAAGCAAGGAAAGACTTTGACAGCAGAGGATATACATCTCAACATTATAATTTACCAACTGAGTTTCAACACCTCCCTCAAATGGAATATTATTGGGAGAATTGTTCATATGACTTTGAAGTAAGAAGGTGTTCTTGGTCGAGGTTCACTCTTCGCCGAGTTTTTACCCTTTGAATAGGTGTTGATATCACATGAGTAAAAGAAGAAGAAGGTGAAGAGGGAATTGATGATATTTATGAATCCAGGGTTAGAGGATTGTCGTTTCCTGAAATGGACTGGAGTATTGAAGAAAGATACAAAATTCATATCAAAACACTTAGTGTGATCAAAAGAACGAAGGAGTGGATTTCCATGAAAAAGACTCCTATTTAAAGGAGACTTAATACACAAAGATCCACCATTACCTCCCCTACAAAAAATCCTATTTCATCTTCTAACATTGATGTTTATGTTGCAGGTCCTTCCAAAACAAAAAAAATAAGAAAATTTCTAAGTCCAAGTCCAGAAAGCAAAGTATCCCCTATTTTGCCACGTCTGCATGAATCACAAGAAAAAGGTCCAAGAAAGAAGACATTAAAGTGGCTAGGGAAAAATAAGTAATCAACCTGGATGAAATGGATAGCCCATTATCAGAGGACACTCAAAATACACCCTTTCAAGATCTTGAAGCCTAGAAAGATAACCAACCTGACACAGGAGATTCCATAGTTGTTGTGACTACTATTTCCACACGCACAATTACCACCCCTGAAAATGTTTTCCACTACACTTAAGTGGATAGAAACATCAATTAGCCAGAAACATAATGTTCTTCCTATCACTTTGCCAGTAGAAGACATGGTGAGCAAGTGTTTGGGAACTGCAGTGAAACAAAAAAGGATTAGAATTGAGTTAAGAATCGACATTGATGAAAAAATAGGGCACTAGGTTACTGAATGTGTTGTTCCTAAAGATTATAAATATTGCATCGAGGCTACAACCGATGAATTCACTATCAAAAATAGAGATCTTGGAGCTACAACTAGGGCAACGGATGCAAAACATGTGGACTTATATTAAAAAGATACTTCATAGAACCTTTAAAGTTGAAAGGGACAAAAAGAGCTGAAAGCCATAGTCAAGAAACTCGCAGAAGTCATACGTGAAGTTCAGGACCCTAGTCCCATGCCATTAGCCCAAATGCAACAATTATTTGATACCCGTTCACCCTAGATCAGAAAAACTCTAGATCAAATCTAGAGGAATAAGCTCATTGTTGATGTGTTTGGAAAATGGATACATGGTATGATTCAATGTGGGGGTAGTTACATTAATCAACTAATCTAAACTCATGGAATAATTACAACATCAATTTCTGAGATACAAATTGACTTATTTGAATGGGAAAAAGAGAAAAAGAAATGGGCTAATGTGATGAACTAGACGTATGAAATTGAAAAGTATGGGGTAGCTAAATTCCTTGTTGAAAAACCCATCCCAGGTCTGGATGATGATGTTTTGTATGTGTCAATTAAAAGCATTGAGTGGCAAAACTCAGTTATCAAGTTAGGGCATGAAGGATATACCTACCTATTGAATGAATTGAAAGGAGTGACATATACCATGCAGAAAGATTTGAAGTGTTTGAACATCATTCTGATGAGGGAAGACGATCAAACCATTAAAGGGACATATGAAATGATCCATGAGTTTGAATGATAAATCACAATGATAAGAGATAATAAAGATCTAACCACTGAGGATTTCATATTAATGGCTAAGATTGAGGCCACATTAGTGGTCTGCATTGATAACCTAGAGTCCCATAAGCAGAAAATCATCCAAGTGCACAAAGACAAGAAAGTATTGAAGCAGAGGATCATACATATCACTTTGTTGCATCACTCCACTACCATCAGTATTTTAGGCACACACAAGGAGTGGAGAAATGATTGAACCACCAATGTTCCTCATGACCAGTCTATAGACTCCAACTATTCTGCCACTCTGTGATCATGCTTCGCCGATCTTAGAGTTCCTTCAGTTGTCTTGCCCTTTTTTTGTTTTTATGATGCTTTTAGTTTAAAAATTGTATTGTACCAAAACTCTTGGAGAGTTTCTGGGTTTTAATTATTATGTTTTAATACTGGTGGCTATATATAGCCCTGAAAAACTTGGAAAAGGCCAATAATTTCTTTTTAGAGTAGAATAGAACTACATGGATGTTTGTTTTAGTTTTTAGTAGTTAAGATATTTGGGATATACTTTTGAAGACTTTTTTGGATCAATGAATGAAAAATTTCCGCTCCTATGAATCTTTTGTTTATAGTGGTGAATTGATCTCTGTTGGGACATCTTTGGTTGATTAGAATATTTTATGGAAGTAAATCTTTTCTTAGGTTTTAGTTTCTTTTCAATTATATTTAGTTTTATGTTTGCAATGCGTGGAGAAATCAAAATTTGTGAGCTTCGTTGGATTTATATATGGTTCCTTTCAGATCGGTAATCATGACATGTTTATGTGTGAGTTACTGTTAATGCCTTATTTACTTTCTAGTCAAAAGTATGTCTCTACAAATGTAGTTTAATTGTTTGAAGTATTCATTGAAAATCTAATCGGGAGATGTAACATAATTTAGAGGATCAAGAGTTACATGCATTTGATCCAACTGTTAGTATAGGTTCATTGTTTTTAAAAGGGCTATGGAGTAAGAAATTAGTCATATGATATAAAGACAAAGTCCATTTACTAACATATTTTTGGCGACTCCGCTGGGGAGTCAGATACAAAGTGAACTAGTGCTAAATTATTTTGTTTAATGAATGATCGTAGTATTGCCTGCCACTGTTTTTCCTAATCAAGAAGAAGTAGCTTCATTCATACAACCTAATTTGAACTTCCAAGATACTCAAGAGGACATCGTCTCTAATATAAATACCCTAGCTTGGAAATCAAGAAGCAGTAATCAACAATATTAACAAGTTCTTTTGGTCTTAGAAGAAGAGGAAGATATTGGTGAATGGTTAAGAGGAATTCCTATCACCCAAGAAGCCGTGATAGTAGATAGAGTTGCTCAGAGACCATAAAAAAAACATATTGGATTCTCGACCCTATACTAGATCCCAAAGAAGGGAGGGCATTTTTGACACCTTTTTCCAAATACTTCAAAATCTATAGTTCCCTACCATCCATACACCTAAGAGAAAATCCAAAAGTAGACCTCCCTCTCCACCTAAAGCACCTTCCGGTGTATGTCCTTTTTCTCACACTTGACAAGATTTAACCTTGTTTGAAATCTAAGCCCTGCCCCTTGTAATAATTTATCCAACTGCAGTTATGGCACAACCTTGGGGAGCAGTAGTAGGATCTCTGAATCTAGGGGGAAATCATAATCTTCCTAAAGGAGCAAGAGAGGTCTTGCGAAAATTCTATGGAGATGGGAAAATTATAGTTGAGGATTGTTAGGAATAACAATCCACAAGACAAATGAGAGGGGGGAGGGGGGTGAATTAGTTGTGATATAGATTATTAAAATTTAAACTTTGTAAACCAAAACTGCAATGTAGATGATAAAACAGTAAATGCCAACACAATAACACAATGCTTGTTGTCGAGGAAACCCTGTTAAAGGTAAAACCCCTATGGGAATTAGCACCCAAACATAATGTACTGAGAGTATAGTATCCCTATTAAAATATTTAGCCCTGTTAGGAGCTTATTACAACATTATAGTACACAGTCCCTGTTAGGAGACAAACCCTGTTAGGAGTCAAGAAAAGTAGTAGGCTCACTACCCAAAGAAGGTTAAAGCCACCCTCAAGGATTTACAATCTGAACAAGTGTATATAATAATTTACAATCCAGTGAACTGTCTGATAGCAACTGTCTTTGCTTGGTCAGTTCCAATGAAGTATTCTTATCAAAAACTCTGCTCTACATCCAGTTGCAAACAAGTAGGTCATAGCTTTCACTTCTCTTCCGCTACCACACACACTAAATCTTTCCAAAATAAAATATCACTCATATATACCCTTTTACAATAATTCATTAGGTCGGCAAATTAAGCTTTTCTAATACACAAATAATTAATTAGGTAGGACAATTAGGCTTTCCCAATATTCAAATAATTATATAACCCCTTGCTAAGATACACATGATACCTATAACAATTAAACATCATTTACAATCCATGATTTATACTTCTAGATCCACAATCCATGCTCACAATTCATATTACACACTACATGTCTAAAGTATGCCACCAAATAGGTCTCCTTCAGAATACACGCCACAAATGATGTCACTAGAATTCTCATGTTAATCGAACACAACCCAATATTCCAAAGCATGTCTACAGTCCTCCAGTAAGCTCACATCACTTGAAATATCTCTGCTAATAAGATATACCCAAAACACAAAGACCTGCTCTGTCAAGCATCACAGTTACAGTCTAGAAAGCAGTCTTCACCAAATCAACTATAACAGCCACAATATGTAACATAAAGCTAAGCAACCTTAGAAATAAGGTCAAAACACATCCTTCTTCATATAACCAACTTTGATAATTCTGAAATAGTTATACAATGTCTGTACACTTTTGCTAGTCAAGTAACCGGTCTATTCTCTCCACATAAACATGTGTTAACATCAGTGACAAAACATGAATATCAACAACATGATCGGTACCTAAAATTGATATCATCCAACAATCTCCCCCTTTGGCATTGATGGCAACATATAGGAAAATCCATCAACCCAAAATCAACTCAAAAAAATACTTTCTCCTCTCAATACAATCTTCTCAATATGCCCAACACAAATCTCCCCAAAAGAGTAGGGATTTTCACATGGACTCCTTCCCCTTTTGGAAGAAATGGAAAAGGGTTCCATAACTCATTTGTAATCTTATGTAGCTTTTTCAAATCTTCATGTCTAACAACCAGGTGCAAGATCTCCCAAATGTGCTCTAGTGTTTCTTGGATCACTCCCCCTAAGGAGTAGATCCATACATCAACACCAGAAAATGATATAGCTCTGAAAGCCATTGGACTGATGAATACCAACATCAATAAATTATCACAATGAGGGGCTCTGACCCCAAGCATGCTTCTGAGATACTCAAAAGCATATTTTGGCAAAGGTTTTGTAAATATATCTGCTATTTGTTCCTTTGTGTTAATATATTCCAGTAATCTCTTTCTCTACTACCTTCTCCCTCAAGAAATGATACTTAATAGAAATATGTTTAGTATTTGAATGCATTACATGATTCTTTAACATATTCACTGTGCTAGTGTTATCACAATAGATAATCACCGGTTCTTCAAAAATTATTCCAATGTCCTTCGACATTTGTTTCATCCAAAAAACTTGTGTGAAATTTATTACAGCAGCAATATACTCTGATTTAGTAGTAGATTGAGCAATATAGTTCTGCTTCTTGCTCAACCAAAAAACCAACCTTTTCCCAAGGAAAAATGCACCACCACTAGTACTCTTTCTATCATACGCATTACCTGCCCAATCAACATCAGTATAAGCCTGTAAAATAAAATCATCTAATTTTTCATACCATAATCCATATAATGTTGTTCCTTTCAATTATCTAAAAATTCTTTTCACAACAACAAGATGTGTCTTTTTAGGATCTACTTGATACCTTGCCGCAATACCAACTAAATTTGTAATATCTGGCCTAGTATGAGTTAGATATTGTAGACCACCAATCATAGATCTATATTTTGTCTGAACTATACTTTGAGTCTCATCATTACTAGTTTGTTTATGTCTAGACACCATAGGTGTTCCAACAGGTTTACAATCTTCCATTCTAAAATTCTTCAACATTTCCTTAAGAGTCTTAGTCTAAGATATAAAAATGTCATTCTTACTCTAATTAATTTGCAACCAAGAAAAAAATTCATTTCACCAATCGTTGACATCTCAAATTCATTTTCCATTTCTTTAGAGAACTTCTTACTCATCTTATCATTGCCTCCAAAAATGATATCATAAACAAAAACTTCTATGATTAAGATTACATCTTCATCAGTTCTTAAATATAAATTACTATTTGCATTACCTATTCTGAAACCAAGACGAAGTAAATACTTGTCCAGTCTTGCATACCATGCTCTAGGTGCTTGTTTCAGTCCATACAGTGCTTTCTTCAGCTTACAAACCATGTATTCATCCCTTGTTAAAGGAAAACCATCAGGTTGCTCAATGTAAACTTCTTCTTCTAGATCTCCATTCAAGAATGTTAATTTCACATCCATCTAATATACTTTAAAGTCTTTATGTTCAGCATAAGCAAGAAATAATCTCACGACTTCCATCTAGCAACAAGAGAAAATATTTCTTCATATTCTATGCCTTCTTGTTGTGAGTAGCCTTTACATACTAGTCTAGCCTTGTTTCTTACCACTGTTCCTTCCTTATCCATCTTATTTCTGAAAACCCATTTTGTACCTATCACATTTTTGTTCTTAGGCCTTGGAACCAATTCTCAAGTATTGTTTTTCTTTATTTGTTCAAGTTCTTCTTACATAGCTCTAGTCCAAGATTCATCTCTACATGTGTCATCCGTAGTCTTCAGCTCAACTTGAGAAATCAAACAAATTCCATCTCTAATTCTAGCTCTAGTCATCGTACCTTTATTTGCATCACCAATAATTTGATCTTCAGGATGGTTCTTCTTAACATACCTCAGAGTCTTTGGAGTCTCAGTAACTTCAGTCACTTCATCTTCAATTTCATTTTCAATCATCAAAGGTTCTCCAGGTTCAATAGTGACCTCTTTCATCTCTATAGTCTGACCACAGTCATACATTCTTTCCCAAATCTAAAACTTTTCATCTATCCTCACATTGGCGCTTTCAATCAACTTCCTCAATCTCAAATTGAAACATTTATATGCTTTACTCTTAGTAGAATAACCAAGAAAAATTCCTTCATCACTTCTAGCATCAAATTTCCCTATCTCATCATCTCTTTTGATATAACATTTACTTCTAAATATTCTGAAATATTTTACATTAGGTGTATGATCAAACCATAATTCATAAGGAGTCTTACTTGTACCTTCTCTGATCTGAATTATGATCAAGGTGTACACAGCAGTGCCAACTGTTTCTCCCCAATGAACATGTGACACATTTCCTTCTAGCAACATAGTCCTAGCATCATCTAATATAGTTATGTTTCTTCGCTCTACAATCCAATTTTGTTGTGGAGTTCTATGAGCTGATGTATGTCTATATATTCCATGCTCTATAAAGTAGGTATTAAATAATTCCGATGTAAACTCTCCACCTCTGTCTGATCTCAAACATCTTATCTTCAAACCAGATTCATTCTCAACTTTTTCTTTAAATAACTTGAATTTATCAAATGCTTCAGATTTCTCTCTCAAATATGTAACCCACATCATTCTAGAAAATTCATCAAAAAAAAAGTATAAAGTACCTTTCACCATAATATGATCTTGTTCTTGTAGGACCACATAGATTTGTATGCACCAAATCCAACTTCCCTTTTGCTGAATAAGATTTGCATTTAAAACTGCTTCTAGTCTGCTTCCCCATAACACACTCTCTACACATAGTGTTAGATGGATTTACAATCTTAGGTAAATCTCTCATAGCATTAGTTATACTTGCCTTCACAATGTTATGAAAGTTAACATGACAAAATCTTCTATGCCACAACCAACTGTCATCAATTTTTGCAATAAAAAATATAGCTTCAGATGTACTCAATTCAAATACATTACCTCTAGATTTAGTACCAGATGCGATCAAGTCTCTTGATTTACTTCTGATAGAGCATTTCCCACTAATGAATTTCAATTGATAACCTCTGTCCACTAACTGTCCAACACTCATAATATTATGCTTAAGTCCATCAACAAGTAATACATTGTCAGTATTAGTCTTTCCATCCACGGAAATAGATCCAACTCTAATGATAATTTTAGGAGTATTGTCACCAAATCTAACAACACCACCATCATATCTTTTCAAACTCACAAATTTGTTTTTATCTCCAGTCATATGATGTGAACAACCATTGTCTATAACCCATTCAGATTTCTTTTCAACACGAGATACTAAGGCTTTTTCCTCATGTATAGGTTCATCATCCTTTATAGCAATAAATCCAATTTCATCACAGTCACCATCGTTATCAGAAATACCCTCACTAGCATAATAACATTCCTTGTCTTTAGGATACTTCGATTTGTAAAACTTAGGTTTGTTCTTAGGAACCCTTGTAGGGCATCTAGATGCAAAATGACCAATCTTGTTACATGAAAAACATTTCAAAGGTAATTTTCCTTCAAATTTTTCCTTACCTCTCATCTCTCTTCTAGCGATCAATGCTACCACTTTGCATTGTTAGTACCCTCCTCCTGAGTGCATCTACCACTTTGTTTGATTGTGAAGGTGAAAGTCTGCAAGTTCTCAACCCATTTGATATGCCTATGGCTTAACTTATCCTACATGTTCAAGAAACTTAGTGTATGGTTATCAATATACACAATGAATTCCTTGGGTGATAAATAATGTCTCCGTTTTCTTGAGGCCTGACCCATAGCATACAATTCAAGATCATATGAGGAATAATTTTGTTTTTCCTTATTGAGCTTCTCACTAAAGAAGGCTATTGGTTTATGTATACACCCTAAAATGGTCGCCTAGACTTTGGGCCCCATTTCTCAATTTATCAAATCCCTGAATCAATATTTTCAAATATCAACAATACCAATTATATCAATTTCCTTGATCAAATCATAATCAATTCAAT